>VCHN02003193.1:0-14729 GCA_007115665.2 Sequoiadendron giganteum | reverse complement strand
AACAATGCAATTTAAAAAAAAAAAAACTATTTGTTCAAATGTAGGCATATCGGTGAAAGATCAAGACTGTTACAGCGATCCAAATTGCTTGAGAAGATATATCGGGAGGACTGGCCTGTGGTCTCAATGATGAAGTTTCATCGACGAGATACTCATCTTGTCTCATCGATGAAGCACGAGGGAAGCATATCGGCGAGACATATACCATCAGAGTAAGTTCTGAATGTCTACTCGATCCGCTATGTCACGCCGATAAGATTACATCGGCAGGAGTCTTGGCGACATACTTCAGATCGAAATAACGACAACATTTCGTCGAACTTGCAACCAAATAGGCAAGTCATTATGACGAAAGTTCGTCAGATGTATTGCAAATTCGTTGGACACTTTTGGAGGTTCGTCAAAAATTCGACGGAACAATGCAATTTAAAAAAACAAAAAACTATTCGTTCAAATGTAGGCATATCGGTGAAAGATCAAGAATGTTACAACAATCAAAATTGCCTGAGAAGATATATCAGGAGGATTGGCCTATGGTCTCAGTGATGAAGTTTCATCGGTGAGATACTCATCTTGTCTTAGCGATGAAGCACGAGGGAAGCATATCAGTAAGACATATACCATCGGAGTAAGTTATGAATGTCTACCCAACCCGCTATGTGATGTCGATAAGATTACATTGGCAAAAATCTTGGCGATATACTTGAGATCGAAAGAATAATCATCAAGGGGACTCACCATGTCGGGGAAACTGCAAAATATCCTAGTGATACATGATCTCTTGTCGATGAAGATACAAATGGATCAAAATACTTATCGGGGTGACTTTGGGTGATATTTAAAAGTAGTAGGAGGCTCCAAAGTGCATCCATAGGGATAATGACAGGACATAAGGACAGGTCAATCAAAGAGAGAAAGTTGATGTGCCAAGACCATGAGCATTTAAAAGGGGTAGTGAAAGACAAGATGGATTGTCATCAATGCTCAGATATAAAAGACAGATTGGAAGACTTCATTATGAAAATTTAGATCACAATATGATTAACCCTGTTTTGACAAATGCAATGACATTAGTGTCAAGAGTTAAGAGGCCATTCAACTTTGCATTTCAATAAATTATTGTATGCATTGAGTAAGTGTTTACAAGGTAGAAAAAGGACAGTCATATGACTGTTTAAAATATCAAACATGTTAGTTGTTGTGTTTAATTAGGCTTACAGAGGCAGGGATTTATCATTTTTTGCATACATCTGTAGTCCAAGCTCTAGGCCTACATTATTTGGTTACTATGTATGAGAAATGAGCAATGAATAATTGTAGAATATGGAGGCTATGGATGATATTATGATGGCCACATTTGATGTTGATCAACAATTGGAGCAAAATATAAAACCTATGATGAGTCATGAGATCAAGGGGAATGCCATGGACAACAAGCACAACCTACGAACTGGATTCTAATTTTGCTAAAAAAGAAAAAATCAAACTAGTGAATATTAAACTACACACTAGAATCTAATTTTGTGGAAAATGAGCAATTTGGTGAGAAAAAGCAACCAGTCAACCCTATTAGAACAGAATAATCTTATGAATTGATCTAAGGAAAACATTATTGTAAACACAATATGTATAGAAGAATATGAATGTAAAGGAAAATGGATATTAGCAAAACATAAATGTAAATAAAAGTAGTGTGAGCAGAAAATGAATCTAAATTGGTCTTGAACAAATAAAATCACACCCAATTAGCATTAAGTTATACTGACCTTGTACTCATTGCCATTGCAAATCTTGAAGGTTACTTTGATGCCTTCTGCAGAAACTCTCTAGCCACGAGGCAAGAGAAGGTGGGAAAATCAAGTGTATATTGACGACTTCCTAACAATCAAAAAGAAACAAGCAACCAATCAACCCTATTAGAATAGAATAATCTTATGAATTGATCTAAGGAAAACATTATTGTAAACACAATATGTATAGAAGAATATGAATGTAAAGGAAAATGGATATTAGCAAAACATAAATGTAAATGAAAGTAGTGTGAGCAGAAAATGAATCTAAATTGGTCTTGAACAAATAAAATCATACCCAATTAGCATTAAGTTATACTGACCTTGTACTCATTTCCATTGCCAATCTTGAAGGTTACTTTGATGCCTTCTGCAGAAACTCTCTGGCCACGAGGCAAGAGAAGGCGGGAAAACCAAGTGTATATTGACGACTTCCTGACAATCAAAAAGAAACAAGCAACCAGTCAACCCTATTAGAACAAAATAATCTTATGAATTGATTTTATTTGTTTTACTAGCTAATGGATAGTGGACCTAGTTCTCTTGAATTAAGATAATACTAAGATGTGTTGACTGGTGATTTTAGACTACCGATATTCTTCTTCAATCTCTATAAGTTACTTTTTTCTTAAATATATTCAAGATAACTCTGCAAAAAAATTCTCTGACCTCTTAGAAATTATGTAGATTATTTTGCTAATACTTCTCCATCTTGATATTTTATTTCAAAAATTCATAGAAAGATATGTAATTCCATATTTGAAACTTACATATTTTAATTTTACTAGTTTTGTAATTATAGGATATGATTCCAACAATTGTGAAACGCATTGGCAATATGCTGGATGAATGAATTAAACTATGCAATTGGCAGGTGTAAATCCAAATTCCTTGACCCTTTCCAGGATCCTTCTTTCCTGTTCTAAAATATGTGCTTTGGAACAGGGCATGAAAATCCATCTAAGTATAATGAAAATGAGATTTTTGTTAGATATTATATTACATTAAGTTGAATGAATGTAAGTAGAGACATTTTTGCATACCTGCAGATGGTACAAAATTTCATGGTTAAGTGAAAGCCTCCCATCGACAACAAGATCCAAATATCTGTGTATCTATCTCAATCGAGCCTCTAAACCCTTCAGAGCTATCAAATTTTCCACTAACCTGTTATGCACAAAAGCCAAATTTTAGAGACCACTAAAAAAATAAATAGAGCTTTGAAACCAAATCCACACACAACAAAATGTTCATAGTGAAAAGTTAGCACTTTCTTTCATCTTTGTATATTGGTTTGATGCTTCAAATGATGCATTTCTTATATTGAAAAGTGCATTACCTTATTGAGCTTCTCTTTGTTTTGAGAATAGTTTAATATTATCTACTTAACAGGGTCAACCACATGAAGGTGGAAGCTCATTTGGCCCCTCCCCCCCTTCACATCACTCTCAATTCCCCATACCTGATCATATAACTTTAATCATTCATTCATCCATTAATAAAATATAACATTCATTCATTCATCTTGCATTAATAACATATAACATTCATTCATTAACATATAACATTCATTCATTAACATATTCACATTCATTCATTCATCCATTAATAACATATAACATTCATTCATTAACATATAAAATTTAATCATTAACATATTCAAATTCATTCATTAACATATAGCATTCATTTTTTCAATTTTTACATATTATCAAAAATATGGTTGTCATAATATGATTACAATCACTTTTTTCTTTGTTTCTTTTTTGCAGCTAAAAAAATCTGAAGTGGAGTATCATTTTCAAAATCATCTATCCCCCCTTCAGTTGTTCTGAGCTCTACTCATGATTTTAATGTATGCCTAGTCGTGTACTCACAACGTGGACACCGCTACAAGGGGGGTCTATTGCAATAGCAAAGAAATGTTAAATTGATATGTTTTATTATTATTGTTACAAGTATTTCATTAATTAAAAGAACATTAGAGTGGTGCTCTTTACCTGATGGGGCCACATCATGTTCCTGATCTTGTCTTATAGCCTCATGCTCAACATGTTGAAAACCCTCTAAATCCTGATTTGGAGTTGAAACACGAAAGGTTACATTAATTAATACACCAATTGCAATTAAATATGTTTAAAAGAACATTAGAGTGGTCCTCTTTACCTGATAGGGCCACATCATGTTCCTGATCTTGTCTAGCCTGGTCATGCTCAACATGTTGATCACGCTCTACATGCTCTAAAGTTGAAACACAAAAGGTTACATTAATTAATGCACCAAATGCAATTAAAGATGTTTAATTGTATTAATCCATACTACGTTTTGTATAGCACATGAATACATCCAGTATCGGGATGCACACCATGGCCTTCATCTGCAGGTTGTGCTCCACCCTCACCAGGCTGCATTCCAATGTCATGTGCAATATTATAATTTCTTATCTGTTTAAAATAAATAGGCACATTATTATGGTGGAAATTAATATTGAATAGATTGCACAAGTATTCAATTTTAAATAAACTTTATTGAGTTTATTTACCTACATGTTGGATGTAGTGGAATATTGTGTTTTCCCAATCGAGAATCTTAGGTGTTCAACCAGGGCTCCATAGCCTTGCTAGAAGGCAATTTTCAAGTCCTCTTCTGTGGGCACTCTATTGAAATCAGAGCCCTGCATTTTTGCATAAGATCATGATTTTTTCTTCTATGGTGTGATAAAACCAAAATTGTTTGCAATTTATTATTTGGGTGCAATATTTCATTTATTGATACTTAAAATTCGTGCGGCTAATTTCATATAACCACCAAAACCAATTTTGTGATGCCTGTGTTTTTCTAGTCTTGTCTTTGTTGCCTTTGATGTGTCGGGCAACCTATGAAAATTTTGAAATACGTTAGATTATGTAAAAATAAAGAGTAATCAGTATGTAATTACATTGTTGATAGTATCATATACCTTCCTTGGCCTAGTGGTGTCTTTCGTTTTTTCTTTTCAACCTTCTCCTTTCCATCCAACACCAAGTCCTTCCACTCCCTCTCTGGAATCATGGGGGGATGCTCGTACTTTCTGTTCTTCTCTAAATGTGACCTATATTGGTCCCTCACATACTTTAGATAGGTACCAACTTTCTGAAGGACCTTGGTTTGGTTGAATGTTTTATCACCAAACAACACAACTAAATGGTTAATGAGCTCATATTTTAAATCTTGATTTTGGGCATTCCACCATGTATGTATGGTGGGTTTGAAGAGATCCAATGCAATATCACTTAGATGTTTATGAAAAATACCATTTCCTACAAAATGATCATGGGATCATTAGTCTATAAAGAGTGATCAATAAGTAAATTTCAATTGGATTATATATAATGATCATTAAAACATTTTAAAGTACCTGGGGCCTTCTCTATTTTTATGGGAACGAAATTCTCGGTCACCACAAATGTGACCGACAATGTTCCCATACTAGTAATATGGGAAGATCCAGGAAATGTTGCTAAAACATCACCAGCACTAGTGGCCTCTGCATCCCCAGGTACATGTAATAACACATGTAGTGGCATATGTTCGCTGCCAGAGGGTACACTACTGAATGCCTGCATGGTATGTGTTGCCTAAATTTTAGTCGATAATATAGGCACAAATGATGGGGTCGTATGATGTGATGTATGCGTAGGAAGATCAGGATTGACACTTGTACTGACCCCTACTTCCCGGGAAACACTTGTAGTACCCTTATCATGGCCGACAACATGATGAGGATGCAAATAATCCTATAAAAATAATGCATATTTTAGTTCATGACATAAAAAAGTACAAAATATAAAACCATGAATGAACTTATGTTATAATAAAAGATCTTATGACAACTTACTTGCAATTTTTGTGCTCTCTCAGACAATATTTTAACTCTTTCTCTTACCTTATCTATTTGAGGCACTATGAATACCAACTTAAGGATTTCTTCATTGCATTTTTTTTGGGCCTTCCTCATCATATCCATGGGGTTTGCGGAAAATGCAATGTCATCATCACATAATAGTGATTGAACCTCCATATGGATGCTCTCCTATATTGTTGGTGCCTTTCCCCAATCAACCAACTGCAAGAAGAATATTAAAAACATTATTGAAATTAACCCAATAAACTCATGAAAAAAACATAATGATAAAAAATTTTGCTCGTATCTAATTTGTACAATTACAATGAGGTAAACCTGTCGAGTAGAAGCGCCTGAAGATGGATCACGATCTGTGCTCTTAACCGAAGCCTTCCTTGTATGATCAATGTCTCGCTGTGACAAAAATTAAATATAAAAAACATTACCAAAATGAAACCAATAGACTTACGAAAAAAAATATTATAATAAAATGGTATATTGGAGTCATTAATTGGAGGTATGGTAAAATGGTATATAGTACACACCACCCCCATAGTAATTGTGTTTGTATCTAAGTGATTCAAATTGTAATTGATTAACAACCCTTCCCCTACAGTTATTGATTTTATCGCACAAACGAATACACAGTTTCCCTCTCACGCCTTGAATATGCAATTGGGTTGCTTATTTGTTGACCCAAATCATGTACTATTTATAAACCTTGCAATATTCCCTAATGATTTTGGCCTTCCGTCAATTTACCTAGCCACTCCTTTATTTTGATCCTTATCTTTTAGCTGTATATAATTTTTTGATAGTGCATACCTACACATACTTCATGTATATGGAACCAACTACATCCAATATTTGTAACTGTAACAGGGTCCAACATACTCCATCAATTTAGTAACTTTGTCATAACATACATTTATGTTGTCCATGCAAAATAGGCCCAAACCATGTAATGACGATGGTGCTATGTGATATATCCTCTCGTTGACACAAAGATCAGTGTTTATTGGAGGAAGTTCCTTTGGTACCCATTGTTTCTGTAAATATTTGTACTTCAAGGGCACCTCGATGTCGCCTATGCTCTCATCATCATAAGAATATGACCCCCCTTCAGCAAGAAAAAATTCCATGCGTTTACAAAATTTTCCTCTAATCTTTTGATCGCTAGTTGATCTCGCTCTTTTAGACCTACTACATGTCTCACTTTTCTCTTCTCTTCCTGAATTTCCCTCGCTCGAGGAAGACGGATCTGAAAAATACCTATTTGGTGGTACCTACACTCATAAGGATGTTGGATTCAAAGTTCTTTCATGGTGATCCGATCCCAAGGTGACATTATGATTAATCTATCATTTCATCGCTAGAATTTGACAGAATCAAGTCTTGATAGATTGCAAGTTATTATTACTACCGTCCAAATGTGTCCATCACAAATCAAATCTACTTAATGTTTTAACTCCAAAACTTTGTAACAAGTTTTAAATGTGACTATGGTCCACCGGTTACACAACCAAGGCCTCAAATGTATTATCTAATTATAATCAAAGGACTTTTTCTCTTCATTCAAGTAAATAAAATTGAAGGGAAACACCACCAAGTGGTTTATTGGACACCTACATGACTAAAAATAGTAGAAGATTTACATTTAATTTCCATATGTCTAAGTGGTTAATGAGGAGGGAGTTTGTACTAGGCCTGGTAAAGTCATCATAAATTTATGCTCTGGCAATACAAATTGTTTAAGTCATCTTAAATCTTCCTATGTCTAATTGTTAGGAGACTTTTGGTATGTTTTAAAGTAGGATGAGTGGTCGCATCAATGTTCTAATTCTCTATGACAAGGTTTCAAAATCTTAAAATAGTTGAAGTTAGTGCTCATAGTCATTTGAAACAACAAAATTTTGATTATATATGACGGTAGGATTTGATAACTTAAAATAATTGGCTACCCAACAAACTTAAAGTTAAAAGAATTTTTTTCAGTTTAAGGGGTTAGCACTTTCTTTCATCTTTGCATATTGGTTTGATGCTTCAAAAAATGCATTTATTGTTCCACTTCTATCATATTTTATTCCCATCCCATTGCAATTGTTGGACGAGTTGATACCAAAATTTCATATCAAATACCACGTTCTTGAAGTAATTTTTTGTGTTTTTACTATTTTTCTGAAGTTCTTTTGTGTTGTATGGATCTGTACAAGCTTGAAATGATATGAGATCATTAGTGTACATAAATATATGTGTTCCATTTCATTTTCATTTGTTTTGAAGTGCTCAATCACTGTTTTGTGGGAGAAAACAATCAAATATCGGGACTGCCCTATTTTGCCTATGTAAGGGTTTAAGGGCTAAATAGAAATGACATCCACCAATCCACCCAAAGTCTTGGAACTATAATTCAGTGGATTGGTGTGCATCATGGTATGATAGAGGTTCATTGCATTTAGGGTTCTATTAAAGCAAGAAACTTGGCATTGAATTGATGCCCTAGGGGTGATAGGGGCAATTTTCTTGTGAATTTGTGGTTGTTAAGTTAGGGTTTATCAATTTGATGGATATCTTGGTAGAGTCATGGTGACACTATTTGATGTTCCAATATCTACTTTGAAAAAAAAATATCTCTAACAACTTTAAGAGCTATAATGGGATGGCATTAAAGGAACCTTCATATGAAGGATCTTCTAATGAAGGACCTTTGAATTAAGGTCTTCATTTGAAGGTCCTTCATGCAAAGGTTCTTTTTATAAAACATTTTGGACATGAAATATTTAAAATAAAAAATACCTTCATTTGAAAGTCTTGACATGGCATCATTTTTTAATGAAGGTTCTTCATTCAAAGGTCATGACGACATCACCTTCAAATGGAGGCTCTTCATTTAACTGGTATTTTGTAATTTTGAATGTGTGATAATAATTTAGGGTTAAAAATAAATCCATTTGAGCCTTTTATAAATGAAAGGACATTTGATGCAATCATATGCCTTGACAAACTTTTGACTTAATATTAAGGGCATCATGAGTATTTTGTTGGGACCATTCAACAATCTCCAATGCAAGGATTGAATTGTCTAGAATGTATTTACTATCAAGAAAGCCAATTTGTTTACCTGTTTGACTATATCTCAAGCAATAGGTTTAATTGTGACGACAATGATATTGACAAATATTTTGTAATCTAGGTGTTGAGAAGCATAATTGTCCACCATCGTAGGAAAGATTCTTCACTCACTTTTAGGTGTTAAAATTTAACAATACCTTGATTGATGAAAGAGCCCAAAGAGCCTTTCTCCATGGTATCCAAGTACACATAGCATCGGTCTTCTCTTATACAGTTGGACATGATTTAAAGAACTTAGCTAGGAATTATTCATTTAACCTAAAGTTTTCTCATAATTCTATAATTGGAAAAGTATGATCAAATTCTTCTATTATGAAGAATTGGTCTATGTGCATCTAGTAATCACTATAAATGTTTGTAAGGATAAAATGACTAATTGCATCAGGTAGGAGAGAATCAAATTTTATTTCTTCAAAGATTATATTTCTCTATTTATAATTTTTAAGGGTTGTGTGTGGAGGAGGTTATCACTACCAAGAAGGGAGGACACCTTTCCTTGCATATGTTTGTGGTGGAGGTATTAAAGAACAAATGTATGCCTCTATTTTCATTCATTAGATCTAGCTTAGCCTAGCATATACTTGGGCTCCTTTGCCCCTATAAACTTCCATTTTTTTGAGTTTATGTTATGTAAGCATAATTCCATGCTATGTTGAAATATAAGAGGTGAATGAGGCCAAAAGGAAATAACCCTCTTTTAGTTGTACCTTCAAATTTTTTCTTATTGTTTTATGTTTTTAGAAACTTTGTGGACATAAGATTTGAGGTAGGTCGTACAACAAAGAATAACACGTTCCCACCAACAACCAAGATGTGGGTAGATTTTGGGAGTTCTTCCAAGACCCAAGGTTGGTCGATAAAAATGTGAAAGACTAAGCTATTTTTTTTTTTGGTCTTATCTTATACCATTTTACGAGAATGGGGGTGCTAATGTACAAGAATATCTTTGGAAACTAGGCATGAAAATTGTAGGTTAAAGAGAACGGGGGTGCTAAACTTACAGTACTCATTGTCCCTTGGTCATTGATTTTCCCTGAGTGCCCTCAACCTCATCCTCGGCGCTGGTATCAAACTTGTTTTCACTCCTCCATACTCTTCCTTGGTGCTAGTATTGACCTTGTTTTCACTCCTCCATACTCTTCCTTGGCATTGGTATTGACCTTGTTTTCAATCCTCCAAACTCTTTGTTGGCATTGGTATTGACCTTGTTTTAACTCCAAACTCTTCCTCGGTGCTGGTATTGACCTTGTTTTCACTCCTTCATACTCTTCCTCGATGCTGGTATTGACCTTGTTTTCACTCTTCTAGACTCTTCATCGGTGCTGGTATTGACCTTGCTTTCACTCCTCCAAACTCTTCGTTGGCGCTGGTATTGACCTTGTTTTAACTCCAAACTCTTCCTTGACACCGGTATTGACCTTTTTTTCACTCCTCCAAACTCTTCCTCAACACTAGTATTGACCTTTCACTTCTCCAATTTGACGAGCTACAACCTGGTTTCGTTAGGTTTTAGAGTATATTAATTAAATTTAAAATTATGGTGCCATTTAGAGTAATGAATACAAAGCAAGCCAAGCCTATTATATTCATGAGGGAAATAATAAAACTCCTAGGATACTTTGTGAAACCATTTTCCTTTGTTAAAGGGAGGCCATAAAATATACCTTTGGATTTTTTCAATCTTCAAATATGAGGATTTTCAAGGTTCTTAGAAAGATGAGTAATAGAAATGTGTGCAACAATAATTTTTGAACACACATGGAATCTCCTTGCCAAAGAAATGGGCTTCATAATTTAATATGATATTTTTTCTTAGCTCTAGAAATGACATGTTTCCTTAAAGAGGAAGGAGAAACCTAAAAGGTAAAAGAGATGCTTAGGAATCTCAACACTTACTTATGATCAACCCCCTTCTATCCATAGGAATTGAACCAATTGGGCTTGGTTAAGAAGGATTTCCTATAACATTGAGTTTTATGCCACTATATATTTGACCTTAAAGCTTTCTAGAAAGTATCTAGGCATTGAATATCCTAAATAATGTCACGTTTTTCCTCCAAAAGAGTGAGAAAGGAGTCATTAGAAAAATAACCATTGAATTGTTGGGCTATAGAATTAGGAAAAGTAGCACCTTTAATAAGGTTCCATGAAATAATATTAGCCAAAAGATATCCAAAGGCTTCCATTAAAAACACATATAAAGTAGGAGCTAAGGGGAAAACATGAAAAATTGAATGAAAACACCCAAAATCCTCAAACTTATGTCCATTCATGGTAATACAAGTATAAACATCATAATTTTCTTTTGAAAAAAGTAAAAAAAATTGAGGAACAAATCCTAAATGACATAACTAGTCCAATTCAACACCAGAGGTAGCAAGAGATTAATGAAATTACCACAAGTTTTAAGTAGAAGTAAACTACCATTTTCAAGTACTAATGCTAGTATGAAATTGTGACTAGCTAAATATGGCTTTTACAAAGCCTTTCAAATATACCTTCCTATTTGAACTACTATCTTATAAGAATATAAATAATTATTTAATAAAAAAATAAACAAGTTAGTAAGGTGAATTTATTAATGTTAATCTTAATATTCCAACACCCTACCTTAAGTTTTACATTCCACACAACAAAACATGTTGATTGAAATAAACAAATATATATAGGCTAAGCTAACATAATTTGTTTTTTCTTTAATTTCTCCTTCAAGAACATCATTGGCTCGAGTTATACAAGTCCACACTATGTTATCCTTTTTCTTAGAATAATAACATTCATTTTTATTTTTCAATTATTATTACCTCATGAGTATAATACATTCTCATGTTGAGAATCAACTTTTAAATCTTTTCCATTTTTCTTTTTTCTTCTCCTAATAGGGCCAAAATCACATCTTCTTGTGTTTGAGAAGTTATTGGACTAAGCATAGAAATAACATTGTTGTATTTTCAAACTATTTAACAAAATATCCTTAGCATCTTCATCATCTAATAGAGCCTTGACTTCTACCAGTTGTCTAATGAGAGATCTCAAATTTCTTATGTGATTAGACATAGTGATTATATCTCTCATTTTGAATCTAAGTAGTTGAAGTTTTAGGAAAAACTTCACATTAACTATTTTTGCTCCCAAATTTAATTGAAATTATCCCAAATTTCCTATGATAATTTATCTAAATCTATATAATAAAATTTAATGCTAGAAAGGGAAAGACCAATAATATATTTGTCTTTATCATTTGTTTTATGTCATTCCAATAACTTATTTGCATTTGTAGGTGGTGTTTTGTTCCCATGCATGATTCTCTATTATTCATTTATTGCATTTGCATTTTTGTTTTCCAAGTATGAAATTTAAAACAATTTTTTTTGTTTAAAAGAATCTTTATCTTAAAGATATGAACTAAAAATATTTCAAAAGTTTAATGTCAACCTTATCACTCTAAAAAGTACAACTTAAACATCCCTTTCAAACTTTGTAACCAGTTTTGAACCACTCTCCAATTCATTTTTCCTCATCACAAACATTGACACCATTTTACTATTCTAAACAACTTATTAATCCTCTTATGAATCAAAGTTATTTAATTGTTTCAAAAAAGACAAAAAAATAAATTTGAAAATATGACTTTTCAAACTTCACACTTCCTTCTTATTATTACCAAATGCCATTATTTTGCCAAAGATCATCAAACGGTTGCCAAAACAAGCTGACACGATCTCCATCACGATAGAAAGGGCCCACCATATTATGCATCACCAAAGAAATCCATGTGGTGCTCACCTGTGATATCGCGATCAATAAAGACCTCGCAACTTCTGATCACACGATGGCGGGCAACCGTAGATTTCAGCCATCGAAAATCCTATTCACTCAATATAGTCGCCAGCCTTGTCACTAACCATCGAGCACCATTTCCATCCAGATTATAACATCATCATTGATTTGAAGCACATGCATCTTGTAACCACTTTAGTAACTTGCTATATAACATATTAAAACTCGACAGATATATTAAAACACTTTCATCATCCCTTCGACATTGCCAGAAGAGACACATGGCGCTCATCCGTGATATCACAATTGGTTGAGACTCTATGTGGGGTCATTGCGGGATGGCGGGGAATGGTTGCGATCAAACGATGGTTGATCAATGGTCGTTAAAAGTTGTTCCCTACACCCTGCACAATATAAAACATTTATTAAAGGCATAAGGGGACATCACCTAGGCCGACAAAAAACAATGGCTTAAGTTGTTTTTAAACATGGGGGTATCGAGCCAACTTAGAATAGGGAAAAATAAAGTCAGGCAAAAGAATTAAAACATTAAATCAAAAAGGGCCCGACTTAGATGAAGTGATGGGCATAAGTTGTTTTAAAACCCCCTCTATAAAGTAACAACCAAATAGATCCCACCCAAGGTGTAAGATAAAACACTAGGGTTTTTCATGAAAAGAAAAATAAACTTAGTGATAATAGATTTCCACAATCCATGAAGATTTTCTGAAAGAGTTTTTGGATTAGATTTTTTTTTTTTTTTGCATCAATGTTTTAGATCACACTCTGTGATCCATCATCAAGATATGAGAGATCATAAGGAGTAAAATGAATAGTTGTAGACCAAGAATTGAATAAAAAGGAAGAGGGAGGGGGAAAATAAAGGTAGGCACAAGAACCAAGGATGGAGAGAAAGATGTAAAACAAAAAAAGATAAAGGAGTAAAAAATAAAACCAAAATCAAACGGAGGAGAAGCAAGCAAAAATAATACAAGAAAATTTAGAATTTTTTAATAAATAAGGAAAAAAATAACAAGCAAATAAATAACCAAGCAAATAACTACAAAAATGAAGTAAACATAGAGAGACAAACAAGAAAAAACTAAAATTGACAAAATCTAAAGAATGTAAAGCAAGCAAATTATAAATAAACAAGCGAATAAATAAAAATAAAAGAATGAAAATACATATAACAAAATGAAATATAAATAAGACAAAAGATATAAAAAACAAGGAAAAAGAAAAAAGAATAGCAAGACAAAAAATGAAACAAAATTACTATAGAATAATAAATAAATTAAAATAAAGAACACAAGCAAAAAATAAAAAACATATAAATATCATTATCTATAAATTATACGATTATTTATATAATTTATAAATAACCAAGAATCTAAAAATAGACAAATAATTTATAAACATATAGATTATAAATTATATGTTACCACATAGATTATAAATTATATGTTAACACAAAAATTATAATTGAATAAAATAAGAATAAATTAAAATATATATATATATATATATATAAAATTAAGAAAGAAACATAAAATTTAACCAAGGAGACTTTCAAAATTAAATTAGAAGCTTAATTTTAAATAAATTTATAAAATAGAAATACAAATAAATTGTAAATTATATGTAAATAAACATATAATTTAAAAAGACAAGATAAAAAATTAATATAAGTAACATATAAAAATAAATAAATAAACATAAAAGAAGTAAAAACATGAAAATAATAAATTAAGAGAAAAAAAAAAAAAAAAAAAAATTATTATAATAAAGGAAATGTAAATAAATGTATTGATAAAAAATAGTAAAAATTAAATGAACCAAAAAATAAAATATTAAAAATCCAAAGTTTAAAAGAAAAATATTTTATAAAAAACATAACAATAAATTAGGCATAAACAAACAAAAAATTAATAAGAATAAAATTTAAAAATAAACAAAAATTATTATAAATAACAAGAAAATAAACATATAATTTTAACAATAAACAAAATAAATTAGAAGAAAATAAATTAAAATATATAATATAAAGAGAAAATAACCAAATAAGAAATATGTTTTAAATTATAAAGAATTTAAAAGAGAATAAATTATAAAGAGATTATAAGTACATAAATTATAATTTA
>VCHN02001408.1:0-22579 GCA_007115665.2 Sequoiadendron giganteum | reverse complement strand
AAAATAAATATTTTTTTTTTTTTTTAAAATTGAATTTTTTTTTTTTAATTTTTAATTTGAGGTGAATAACTTGTTTTTGTAAGAGTTTTTTTGGAAAATCAAAAATATTTCTACGGATTTTTTAGTCCACGGTACCTTCTGGTACCCGCAGGCGGTACCCGCGAGGTCCCCAATAGTCGCCATGTGGCGGAACTGTCGTGGCTGGCCTGCGGCCCCACCACCACCGACTGACAAATATACCCTGCGGTCAACATTCAAATGATCGGTGAAAAAATCCGGCAAACAACTACGTCCGGCGGCAGAAAGATTTTGGGGAATCTTCATAAGATTCAATTATTTGCTAGAGGAAGAATATTCCGGCAGACCAATTTTCCAGCAGGGGCTTTTTTTTCTTCCGATAACGAGCAAGAAACCGTCAATTTTAAGCCCTTAAACTGCCCACGTCAGTGACACCTCATTGCTGACATCATCATTTTCTTAAAAAATTTGCCCCCCTCACCAATGGAGTTTTTGTATTTGCAGTCCTACTTTGAAGGGTCATAAATCGATTAGTTTGGCTCCTTTGTTCAAGCAATTTTTTTTTATTTAGGCTATTTTTTTGTGCTCTTCGTAGTGGTGCAATCAAGTTTTGCTTTTAGCTTCTAGTTTTTCTAGAAATTTCAGATTCTCACAGGTTTTGTTGCTTCGTCCTCATTTTGGGAACTTCGGGAGCTAATATCTTGCTCCTACAGTAACATTTTTGGGTGAATTTTTTTGAAAGTGCATGATTTTTTGTGTACTTCTCAATGGTATGATCAAAATTGATTTGATTTTGTACCAAAAATTGTACTTGAATTTGTGGCCTATTTTGATATCTGCATGTACCGAGATCAAAGTCCACTTTGTTGTTTTGGCAAGTGGCAATTGTAAATGCACTAAATATAAAGTGCCAAATCAAATATTTCTTGGGGGATTCTTTGATTGAGTGAATTTGGGGGGGTAATCTTGTGGTTGATTCATTTGTGTTGATCATTTGAGGAGGTATCATGGGTTTTTATATTCATCCTTATGTGGTAATGTTGAATAAGGATAATTATAATTCTTGGAAGAAAGGTATCCTGACACATCTCAGGTGGCTTAAGCTTTTTCCATACCTCTATGGCCTCATACTTGAACCAGACACACCTTGGAAGCAATTAGTTTGGGGTGATAATAATGATCACATTGTAGGATTAATTGGTACATATATTGGTGTTGGTATTCTTGTGGAGATCTCAGATATCAAGTGCCCATACACACTTTGGACCAAGATTTGGGAATTTTTGGAGACCATCATATCTCTCCATTCCCAGATGATCCTACTGTAGATTATTTAAATCCCCTTGATGATGTTGATAATGTACCCTATGATAATGATACTTTATAGGAGCTTGAGTATAATAAATGTCTTAAATGTCCAGTTGAAAAAGAGACTTCTCTTCTTGCTTCTCCTCCTCCTATTGAGATCATATCCTCATTTATTGTTGCATTTGATGATGCTTGTGATTCCACAGTTTTGGTTCCTTGTGATTCAGTGCAGGATATACATTGTCTTCCAGATATGGCTACTTTGGATGGCTTCTTCACAGGTATTTCAGACTTGTTTGTGGAGTCTCATCTTGCGGATTTGGTGGACATTATTGATGACATTCATCCTCTCTTTGATGATGATGCTCCTTCTTCAGTTGTTGCGATGGAACACTCTGACCCTCTTGTTCATTCTCTACATGATCAATCTTTGCAGTTTGGCATGAGTGTGGATACTATTGGACAATATTTGGAGGAGGCTTCTTCGTCTTTAGAGGGGATATCTTTCTCTTTGGATCATGTTCTACATTCTTCTCTACTAGATGTTGGATTGTACTCTTCAGGAGTGTGGCCTAGAATGCTTGTTTGGAGTGTGTCAGGTTTTCGCATCAACATGTAGACACTTGAGAATTCTTCAGAGACATCATCCATCATCCATATTCCTGACATTCTGCATACATTCATGATTTTGTTTCTTCCGAAGGGGAGGAAATTTGTTTGCTGAGATTTGATCATCTTCAGCATTCAATGTCGAGCTTCTACCATCATTGCAGGAGACTCAACAATGAGGGGAGCTACCTTGTCTCTCTTGTACTTCACTCTTATGGGGGGTATTTTTCCTCACATGGGGTTTTTACCTTCTCATGCATCATTGAGAGAATTTCATTATTGTATTACATCTCTCTTTTGGGGAGTATTTTTATCCCACTGGGTTTTTTCCTTTTCTCCATTTCTGAGAGATTGCATTGAACTTGTTCATGGGTTCCTAACATGGCCTAGTTGTCAGGACCCATCTTGCATTGTTTTATTTTGTGTACATTCTCCCTAAGTTGCACTTAAAGGGGGATGTTGGTGAAATTAAATCTGATGTACCTTGTCCTAGGTCATAATTACACCTTAGTTAAGTTTACTTAGGGATCACATAGGAGGTAGTTGGAGAATTTCCACTTTTGGTGGACTTATCTTGTTATTACTTTATCACTTCCACCTTTTGTGGACATATCATGTGATTAGATCTCCACCTTTTGTGGGTGATCCACTATTTGTAGTGGTTATCACATTATCATTTTCCACTTTAGGTGGAGTGATAGCTTTTCCTAGTTGTCTCATGTCATAGGATTACGAAACTTGTCATAATCTTATGCTCTTCTATTTTCTCACCTTGGCTATATAACCAAGGGGTCTCTCTCATTGTAAATAATCAATCATCTCATATCATAATCATATTGATGAGAATACAGTTTATTCGTATCACATTATTCTCTCTTCTTTGTGCTTTCCATTTGGTCCATAGATCTTGGTAGCTATAGCCAATTCTAACATGGTATCAGAGCGGGTTGGGTGCCATTGGAGAGTCTTTTTTTTAAGAGAGGTACCAGATTTGGGGATGGTCCATTTTTGGCTCTTTATTGCAATTTTATATTGGATTTTGTTGGTGCAAATCTAATCTCACCATTGCATCCGAAAGCTTTGAGAAATTCAATTGTGCTTTTTTTTTCATCCAAAGCGGACTTATGAGGCCAAATCTATGAGGGTTTGAAGTTGAATTGTGGTTGCCAGATCCAGAAGGTAACTGCATTTTTGGAGCATTTTGGGTCAAATCCGACCCTGCCATCACGTCAAAAAGGGCCAAAAACCCTAAGATTGACTATCCATTCGTCCAAATCAATGCAATTGTCCGGTGAGGCGAAAAAAAATTTCCTAGAGAGTCATAATGTCCCCCAGGTCATCATGATGATGGATGGTACGATTTTGCAAAACTAAATATTTGATTTTTTTAAAAATTTTGAATTTTTTTTTTAATTTTTAATTTCAGGCAAACAACTTGTTTTTGTAAAAGTTTATTTGGAAAATCAAAAAGGAAAAAAATAAAATCAAAAATATTTCTACGGATTTTTCAGTCCACGGTACCTTCTAGTACCTGCAGGCAGTACTCGCGGGGTCCTCAACAACCGCCATGTGGCGGAACTGCTATTGTTGGCCTACGGCCCCACCACCCGGGCTCCCACCACTATCGGTTGACAAATATACCTGGCGGTCAACATTGAAATGACCGGAGAAAAAATTCGGCAAACAACTACGACCGGCGGCAGAAAAGATTTCAAGGAATCTTCATAAGATTTTGTTATTTGCTAGAGGAAGAATATTTCGGCCGACCAATTTTTTGACAGGGGCTTTTTTTTTCGGTAACGAGTGGGAAACTGTCAATTTTAAGCACTTGAACTGCCCACGTCATTGGCATGTCATTTCCAATGTCATCATTTTCTTAAAAAAATTGCCCCCCTCACTAATGGAGTTTTTGAATTTGCGGTCCGACTTTGAAGGCTCAAAACTCGGTCAGTTTGACTCCTTTGTTTGAGCAATTTTTTTTAATTTAGGCTAATGTTTCATGCTTTTTGTAGTGGTGCAATCAGGTTTTGGTTTTGGCTTCTAGTTTTTCTAGAAATTTCAGATTCTCACAAGTTTTGTTGCTTCATCCTCATTTTGGGAACTTCGGGAGCTCATATCTTACTCCTACGGTAACATTTTTGGGTGAATGTTTTTGAAAGTGCATGATTTTTTGTGCACTTCTCAGTTGTATGATCAAATTGATCTTATTTTGTACCAAAAAATGTACTTCAATCTGTGGCCTATTTTGGCATCTGCATGTACCAAGATCAAAGTCCACTTTGTTGTTTTGGCAAGTGGCAATTTTAAATCCACTAAATATAAAGTGCCAAATCAAATATTTCTTGGGGGGTTGTTTGATTGAGTGAATTTGGGGGGGTAATCTTGTGGTTGATTCATTTGTGTTGATCATTTGAGGAGGTATCATGGGTTTTTATATTCATCCTTATGTGGTAATGTTGAATAAGGATAATTATGAGTCTTGGAAGAAAGGTATCCTGACACATCTCAGGTGGCTTAAGCTTTTTCCATACCTCTATGGGCTCATACCTGAACCAGACACACCTTGGAAGCAATCAGTTTGGGGAGATAATAATGATCACATTGTAGGATTATTTGGTACATATATTGGTGTTGATATTCCTGTGGAGATCTCAGATATCAAGTGCCCATACACACTTTGGACCAAGATTTAGAATATTTTTGGAGACCATCATATCTCTCCATTCCCAGATGATCCTATTGTAGATTATTTAAATCCCCTTAATGATGTTGATAATGTACACTATGATGATGATACTTTTGAGGAGCTTGAGTACAATAAATGTCTTGAATGTCTAGTTCAAAAAGAGACTTCTCTTCTTGCTTCTGCTCCTCCTATTGAGATCATATCCTCATTTATTGTTGCATTTGATGATGCTTGCGATTCCATAGTTTTGTTTCCTTGTGATTCAGTGCAGCAGGATATACATTGTCTTCTAGATGTGCCTACTTTGGATGGCTTCTTGACAGGTATTTCAGACTTGTTTGTGGAGTCTCATCTTGCAGATTTGGGGGACACTATTGATGACATTCATCCTCTCTTTGATGATGATGCTCCTTCTTTAGTTGTTGCGATGGAACACTCTAACCCTCTTGTTCATTCTCTACATGATCATTCTTTGCAGTTTGGCATGAGTGTGGATACTTTTGGACAATATTTGGAGGAGGCTTCTTTGTCTTTAGAGGGGATATCTTTCTCTTTGGATAATGTTCTACATTCTTCTCTACTAGATGTTGGATTGTACTCTTCAACAGTGTGGCCTAGAATGCCTATTTGGAGTGTGTCATATTTTTGCATCAACATGGAGACACTTGAGAATTCTTCAGAGACATCATCCATCATCCATATTCCTGACATCCTGCATGCATTCATGGTTTTGTTTCTTCCAAAGGGGAGGAATGTTGTTTGGCGAGATTGGATCATCTTCAGCATTCAATGTCAAGCTTCTACCATCATTGCAGGAGACTCAACAATGAGGGGGGGCTCCCTTGTCTCTCTTCTACTTCTCTCTTATGGGGGATCTTTTTCCTCACATGGGGTTTTTACCTTCTCATGCATCATTGAGAGCATTTCATTATTGTATTACATCTCTCTTTTGGGGAGGACTTTTGTCCCACTCGGTTTTCTCCTTTTCTCCATTTGTGAGAGATTGCATTGAATTTGTTCATGGGTACCTAACATGGCCTAGTTGTCAAGACCCATCTTGCATTGTTTTATTTTTTGTACATTCTCCCTAAGTTGCACTTAAGGGGGGGTGTTGGTGTAGTTACATGTGATCTACCTTGTCCTAGGTCATAATTACACCTTAGTTAAGTTTACTTAGGGATCACATAGGAGGTAGTTGGAGAATTTCCACTTTTGGTGGACTTATCATGTTATTACTTTATCACTTCCACCTTTCATGGACATATCATGTGATTAGATCTCCACCTTTTGTGGGTGATCCACTATTTGTGGTGGTTATCACATTATCATTTTCCACTTTAGGTGGAGTGATAGCTTTTCATAGTTGTCTCTTGTCATAATCTTATGCCCTTCTATGTTCTCACCTTGGCTATATAACCAAGGGTTCTCTTTCATTGTAAACAATCAATCATCTAATATCATAATCATATTGATGAGACTACAGTTTATTCTTATCACATTATTCTCTCTTCTTTGTGCTTTCCATTTGGTCCATAGATCTTGGCAGCCATAGCCAATTCTAACAAATTTATAGATCGCCTCCTAGGAGATCAACATAAAATTATTCTAATCTTAGGTACCTTTTGAAAAGAACCTATGCATAATTTGGTTCAACTATGCCACTCTAAAGGAAGGCAAAGCCAAACATGAAAACAGGTAGATCGATAAAGCAACAACTATTGCTTTCAACATCATAATTCTCCCCGCCCAAGATAACATTTTCCCGCTCCAGGAAGACAACCGCCCATTGACCTTACTGATCAAATTCTCACATGGCTTCCCTGTCCTCACCCCTTTGTCAATCGAGAGACCTAGATAAGTCATTGGAAGTTCACCAATCCTAAAGTTCAGAGTTGTCACAATTTGTTCTGGCACCCTCTGCTCTATGTTTAAGAAGAAAGTTTTTTATTTCGCCCGACTCACTTGTTTCCCCAAGGCCTTCTTATAACCCTACAAAATTATTTTCAAAAACTCCACCTCTCAAGCATTTGGACAAGAAAAAGCACAATGTATCATCAAAAAATTGTTGTTGCGACAACAAAGGAACCCTGCTTGTTACCTGAATACCTTGAAGAAAACCACGCTCAACCACCCAACTCAACGACCTCCTTAGAGCTTCTGCCATTAAAATATATAAGAAGAGAAAAATTGGGTCTCCTTGTCTCTGGCCCCTAGACACTTCAAAGAAGCCTGAAGGTTCTCCATTAACCAAGATCAAGAAACGAGGGGTAGAGATAGAATTAAATATCTAGGAAACCCAAGACTTATCAAAACCAAAAGCTTCCAGTACCTTACACATGAAATTCCAATCCACCATATCATATGCCTTGAAAATATCAAGCTTCACCACCATGCCAGGCCTTCTACTAGATAGAAGAGAATGAATAGCCTCCTGTGCAATTATGACAACATCAAAAATAGATCTTCCTGGGATGAACCCAGTTTGTTCCTCTAAGATGAGACCCAAGATAATCTCCTTGAGAAGATTTGCCATCACCTTTGCCTAAATTTTATAAAGAGTATTGCACAAGGAAATCGACCTAAACTCATCCAAGGACGTCACTTTATCCTCCTTCGAGATTAAGGCTAGGAAATTTTTATTCACTTCCCCTAGCAAAGAACTAGAAGAGCATGATTCTTCCAATTCCAATGCCACCTCTTGACCCACCACATGCCAGAATACCTGGAAAAAACAAGTAGGAAATCCATCCGGACTAGGAGCCTTATCAAGGTGCATCTAAAAAGTTGCCTTCCTTACTTCCTCCAACGTGAAAGAACTCATTAAGATCATATTATGCTCTAGAGACACCAAGGCTGAAATTATATGCAATAACATGTTTTGTTGGGTTAAATTGGAGCCCTCTAAGTTATTAAGGATTCGCTGGAAGTACTTAGCTACCAAGCTTGCCACCTCTTCCTGACCTTCCATCAACACACCATCCTTTGTTTGTAGACAAGCAATTTTGTTTCTTTCTCTCTGCATTCTAGTTGAGTTATGAATTGTTTTTGAGTTGCAATCCCCTTCTTTGATCCATGTATCATAGGATTTCTAATGCTAGAACACTTCCTCCTTGGATAGAACCTCCTCCCATTCCTTCATGAGCTGCTTTTATTTTTTTAAAAGAGGCTCATCCATCCCCATTGAAAGGACTCAATTATTCACTTCGGCCAGTTTAGCCTCAAGGTGATGCTTCTCCTCAAAGATGTTACCAAATAATTCTCTGTTCCATATCAGAATTTTTAGTTTCAAGCCTTTCAGTTTGCACACCACCTTAAAAAAGCCATTCCCAATCACCTGCTGCTCCTACCACCATTCCTTTACTTTGTCCCAAAATGATGGATCCCGAAGCCACATTTTTTCAAATCAAAAAGGGCATTTCAGAAGCTTCTACTCTCCAAGAATCTCTAAGAAGATCAAATAATGGTCTGAACCTTAAAACAGTAGGATCTTTCCCTCTAGTGAAAACGAAAACACTGATAAATCCCCACTGAAAAAAAATCTATCCAATTTCTCAGCAATCCCACTAAAGCCCTTCCTTTTATTCATCAAAGTCAATGCACCATTAGCCAGCTGGATATCCAATAAAGAATTTGCATTTACGAAATCTTTAAAATTGGTCTGAGACTCTAATTTATTTCTTACACCACCATGCTTATCCTCCACCTTCAAAATCACAATGAATTCACCTCCAAGTATACAAACCCTATCTGGATGAGACTGTATAAAAGCCCCTATGTTCATCCAAACCTTACACTTCTGGATACAATTTGAAGACCCATACACATTTAGCAAAAGAAACTCCAAATTAGATTTTGGGCTCTTTACCTTACTTTCCAGCCACCACCTTCCCACAACCACTTCCTCTAATGCAACTAACTAAGAGAACCACATGGTTATGATCCCACTGAAGCCCCAAGAGAGACTACTATAGAAAATCACCAAGCCTTAATTTTCACTTTCAAACATCCTAACTCTTCGCATTTCAATTTTGAATCTTGTATCAAGACACTCTCCACCTTACTACCTTCCATCAAATGTCTAAGAAAACATTTTTTTTTAGGGGCTTTTAAGCCCCTGACATTCCAGCTAAGGATCCTAATTACTCCCCGAGATGGGTAACGCCCTTCCCTGATCACAAATGCATGGTAATTTTCTGCTGGCCAACTACCCTTACAACAATAGACCTTCATTATTTATTAGTCTTCATCCCTACTTTCTTCTTGTCACCACAAACAAGAGTCACTTTCCTAGCCCCTTGCTGCAGAACACCCAATTTATTTTGTGCTTTCTATTTGTCACTTTCGATAGGGTAGGAAACTTTCTCTAAAGGTAAGGTAAGGTCCAACTCCATAATCCTCTCTTCCACACCCCGATCCTCTACCAAATTCACCTCCATCATAGGATGCACAACCCAAGGTGTGTCCCCAAAAATAACCATTTGGAGGTTTTTCTCATCCTCCCAATCCTTGTTTTCCAAATCTGGCTCTTGAACTTCATATTTGGATTCAAAATTCATCTCCTCACTGACGTCGACCATACTTCTAAGCTCATTGCCAACTTCCATTATTTTTTCCCATTCATTAAGCTCTTGATCCAGGATGGTAACATTAGCCTTTAAAGAGGTAATTCCCTCATCTTCCACCCAATTCTCTTCCAAAGGAATCAATCCCAAGGGAAATCCCCCTCATATTATGTTAGAGGAAAATCCAACTTCTAGTTCTCTACATCATTCATAGCCCTTGAATGAGTCAAGTTGCCTAGAGTAGGATCGAGCGACAACCCCTTCAAAGATCCTTCACCTAAATCCACAACCTCTTTCCCCTTCGACATAGGTTTTAGGTGACCCTTTAAACCTTCTCGCTCCCACATTTTTAAAACAGTCCTTTGACATTGTGACCATTTCCAAGAGACCCTTTGAGCCCATTTAACCCCTTTGATGGCTAGTTCCATTTTATCCCACAACTCATTCCAAGGCGTAATTTCTATTAATATTCTCATCAGACCTTCATTTCCATCATTGATGGCAACCTCATCCGAGCATATAAAAAAACCCAGGGCTCTGCCAAGCCATTCAAAAACCTCTAGAGACTACAAATCTAAAGGAAGATTATCTATTTCCACCCAAACCCTCATTCTCTCTTGGGTGTACCTTAAAGGATCAAAGTACCTTGTCCAAGCTAAATAGTAAAACCCATGTCCATCCATAGTAAGAGAAGAGGAGTTCAAAATTTCTAACCTCAATTCACAAGAAACACATTCAACTAGGAGGAATTTGTTTGCCATAAACTAGATGCTCACTCTATCTTGCCAATTTTCCTTCAACCATTGTCTCATTCGAGTTTTGGTGCAGCTACCACCACACCATTTCACAAATAAATACCTACTTTCCAAAGATGATTGTCTAGCTCCCAGCAAAGAGTCGGGAATCTCTTGAAAAATACGTATTTTCCTTCCCAACCCAAGATCTGCCATCTTTTCTTTAGAAGAATGGTCTTGGGGCACCACCTTAGGACACTTCTCGACCCACTACATCTTTGTCTCCGCTACAACCTTATGTTTAGTGGGCCTTTCATCTTTTTCTTTCCTTGACGATTCTGGACACGACTTGAATGCCCCTCTTGATGACGCTTCTGACAGTTCCCCCCTTACCCCAGAGGTGTGCACTTTATTTTCCCGAATTCAAAGAAATTTGGTGATTTCTCCCTTCAAAGCCTCCATCTTGAAACTAATGGAAAATCCTTGTGCAACCATCGTTGAGGGTCATATCTTGGTTTCGTTGGCCATTTAGGGTTTCTTTCATTATCCTTTGGAGAAAACCTCCAGTCCCGACCAAGGTAGTCATTATCTTGATGATTTGAATGGGGCCCCTAAGGCTTCTTCACAATCCTTCTTTGTTCCTACAATGATGACCATTCTTTCTTTTCATCTCTCACCAGCGACCCTAAATCATAGATTTTTCTTCGTCTACGAGCTCGCATAGCTTCTAAATCATTCCTAAATTCCGAGTTAACACAAAGCTTGTTAAAAAAATGTTGTTGATATAGTATTAAATATGATTATAAATTAATTGTATACATAAAATATTTAGAACTAATTTATTAAAAATTAACATAATTTTAATGTTATCTTGATTATAATTGATTTTTCTATCCAAATATTAAAGATAAGTTTTTTATATAATTTTAAATAATAAAATTTTATTCATTTTATGCAAAAATCCATTTTATCTCTTACTTTTTCATTTTCAGCAATAATATTAGTTTTATGTAACAATGTAAATTATTTGTTTTTATTTTTTCATTTTAATCATATAAAAAAAAAAAAAAAAATTAATTTAATTTTATGAAAATTAATATTGTAGCTAATAGTGGCATGGGTGGATGGTTAAGTTGTTGTGTTGTTATTCTATCATCAAGATTCAAACCACATTGGGGGTGTAATTGTTGAGAATTTCTAGAGGGGATGAGTCCCATATTTGTGACCTCACTGGTCAATGTGTATATGTATATTTTTAATAATTTTAATTTTTTATTTGAATTTGTGAACCCCAATCCTATACGTGCACAAACACAACAAAAAAACACATGGCTAGGTTCATATGCAAGATAAAACAATGATTCCCCATGAAATCCATTTACAAATACTCAAAATAGGAAAATGAAGAAATAAAACATAAAGGACAAGTGAAATCCTAATTAAATATGCAAACTCTTGATCCCATGGGGGAGTTGGTGCCAATTGGTGTGTCGAAATTGGCCCTTTCCCAACTACTTTGTAAGCTCTTTGATTATTTTTGGATGATTTAATCTCCTTGATGATATTTTGGCATAACCTAGCTATGAAATGGACAAAATTAACTCTCAATGTGAAGAGAGTAACTTTGTTCTAAGTGTTGATGAGGATGAAGTTGAGTACAGTAAGTTTATTCAAATTGTGGATATTAGAATGAGAGGAATAATCTCTCATTTATAGATTTCAAATTGGAAGAATGATCAATATTTGAGCAATGTGAGAAAAACTACAAACCAATGAAACAAAGCCACTTGTCCACATGTGATTGGAGGAAGAATGAACACATTTTGGTCAATGTGCATGATAAATGCTATTGGACTCAAATTTGAATTTTGAATGTAACATGTTGGAGGGAGAAGGAAATGGAGTTAATGTCACTTGGCTCAATGCACAAGGACATGTAAGATGAGTCAATGCTTTTATGGAAGGACCAATTCCACTTGAATTTTGAATTCAAATTTGAGGGAATATTCCTCATTTATTCCATGTTAAGAGAAAATAGGTAATTAAATAAATCAAAGTAATTGATTTGTTGTGAAAGTTGCATTCTCTAGAGGATGTGACATAGATTAAGATTAAATTAATTAAAGATTAATTATTTTAAAGAGAGATTAGGGGATGTGACAACTTGGACTTGAATTTATGAGTTAATTTAAATCAAGAATTGTGAAGAGAGATTTAATATAATAAATGATTTGATTTATTTAACTAAAGGGGACAAGGTTAGATTAAATTAAATAAGGTATAATTTATTAAATTTAGTAAGAATTTAGGGATTTAATCAAATAAGATGAATTATTTAATTAAAGAGGGATATGAGGGTTAATTAAACAAAATGATTTGTTTAATTAATAAAGGAGAATGACTTAATCAGATAAATTTGATTTATTTAATTAAGAGAGGGAATATGATGAATTTAATCAAATAAAGATTATTTAATTAAATTGATTAGTAAAGGAGATGATTCAGGATGAAATGGTCTTAGTAAATCAGGATCCAGTGTGTCAGATCAAATTGTTTATTTTCCATGTCTACAGAATTTATCTTTAATATGTGGGTTATATTTTGGTTGTGATTAAGATAGTCACTTGTTGGCTATATGATAATTTTTATCTAGATAATTAGGTGTCTTGGTACTATTATAGATCAACATAACTAGCATACCTATCTTTAGAAAAAGCTATGTAAAAGACACAAATATATATTCTGAAATTGATTACACCCAATTTTTATTTAAGTAAAATAAACACTTCAAAAATGATATCGCTCATCTTTTGTATTTTTTTTTTCTAAAGTTCAATATACTAATATTAATCTCATATATATGTGAAAAGTTAATTTTTTGGGGATAGCTCATTCAAGGATTTGGTTGTGTGCACGAGGGTTTCATATCATGTTTGAAAACATACAGGTGTGAACGTGGCAACCCTTAGTGGGGAGATGTTGTGCTCCCCCACACAAGTTTGTATTGTGTAAGTGCCCTTGTTACTCCGGTGTTTTTATGATTTTCACCTTCTTTGTTTGTCTTTCTCGCATGTGTGTTTTTTGTTTTAAGTCTTGTCATAACCTGACCTTGGGTTGGTTTTGATCTCAACTCCTCCCTCCATTTATGGACGGAAGTACAGGTGAACCTAGCCCCAACCCCAATATTGTTAACCATGATTGCTCGGTGAACCCTCAAATCAGTGTGCAAAAATTATTCAAGGAAGCATTGGCAGAAGATGGTTTAGAGGTTCTTGCGGAGGAAAAATAAAAGATGTAAATTAAAATATTTTGCAATTTTTTTTCCACCGTCAACTCTAACAAAGTACCGACAAGAAAGTAAATAGATAACTAGCTTATTAAAATATCAGCAAAAAAATTTGGGGTTTTGGTTAAATTTTGTAGAATGATCCAACATGGTTTATTTGTCATATTCCTAGAGAATAACATTATGCAGAGAAACATATTAGAAAAACTCTACTGGAACCTTGGTGGGTGTGCATTTAGGGAACTCTCCTAGTCTTTGACCACCATTGTAGAGGAGATTTTAGCCCTCTCATGCCCTAGGTGGGTGGTTGTAAAGAATCTACAGCAGGAATTCTAGAAAAATATTCTGCAAATTTTAGCCCCATAGGCACCATTGTGCATATAGATGAGGTGAAAGCTACCCTACCACATCTTGATGCACGATCGTTAGTATCTCTTAATTCGAGCATTGAAATCCCTACTAACATAGTTATCAAAGAAGAAGATAACTTGTTTGTTTGCCCTCTTGAAATCCTGGGAGCGCTAAGTGCTTGCTATCTCTATCACAGAGAAGGCCATGTCAAGAAAAATTGCCCTATCATCAAGAAAAAAGGATTTAATACAAGAGCACACAACCCCCCACGTTTGCTCCTACTTCTTCTCATATTATTTTTGACTCTCAACCCACGTCGATTGAAAACCCGAGGGAAGTGGTTTCGATGGCGGAAAACTTGGGCAAGAAGAGATCACTTTTTCTTGAACTTCCTTCAAACCACTCGTCATCGATAAGGGGTGGCGAAGAATCTATGGAAGTTGGGTTGGCTGAGAGGTGCGAGAAATTCTAGACTCATTCTCTTCAGAGTTCCCAAGAAGTGACACCCCTTCACAATTCTTTTGTTGCTCTTTCTCAAGATGGTGGCGATGGAGGTTGTGCCTCAGTTGGTGTTGGAAAAATGGAAGCTTCTTCTTTGTCCCGTTGCATTGCTAAAAGCCCTAACCTCATTGAGAAGCTAAATGCTCAACAACTAGCTATGAGGGGAATCAAGTAGAGAATTGAAGAAAATATGGCAAAGCGATATGACTCTAACGTTGAACCCAAAACTTCCCTCTTCCAAATCAATAAAGAAGCTAATCAGTTTAACCTTAATCTAGTAAAAAATGATAAGAATCAGGTTCAGGCTGATAGTTTATTTGTGAATGGTGAAGGGCTTGCATTGGGTGTGGCCAAAACTATAGTAATAGAGGGCGAGCTACTGTTGATTTCTCTAGTACCCCTCAAAATTATGATACCCGAGATCGAGAGAATGCAACTAGTTGTATTCTATCAAATCCTAACTAGGGCTAAAATGGAGGGGACAAAAATGGTAAGACCGATGGGTCGGCTCTTCCAAAACAAGCTAAGGCCTCCTCAGGTGAGGACTCTTGCACCCTTCATGAGAAAACTATCAACCCAGATCTGACCCTTAGCAATAAGCATGCAAGTAACCCTCAAGATCATATATGTAATAAAGAAACTATCAAAGAAAAAGAAAAAGAAAAATAAAAATAAAATCAATCAAAATTTAAGGAAAATGAAAAGGATAATAAAGAGACCCCCATTATCAAAGGGTGTAAAAATAAGGAGGGTGGCATTGAGGGATATGATCTTGAGCCTATGAAACACAAGAAAGGCCTAGGGAGGCCAAGGAAACATAGAATTCTTATTGGCGTACCCAAGAAACTAGGTCTAACCATGACAAAGATAAAAAAATCAGTATAGTTCTCTAGTCTCGAACGACAAAAAAGTTAGAGGCTGAGGATAAATTACCCAAATGTTTTGAAATATTCAAAGGAGATCAAGGGGGCATAAACATGACTTCCAAAAATGAATCTTAAATGCATGTCTTGGAATGTTAGGGGACTAGAGTCCTTGGATAGGAAATATATAGAAAGAAAGTATCTGAACCTCGAGAAGGATTTTGTGTTGCTGCAAGAAACTAAAGCAACTCGATTCACCTTGGAAATGAATCTCAAGTTTATTTGGAACTACTCTAAAGATTTTTCCACCACACATGAAAAAGGTAGGGAGGCTACCATCCTGGTGGCCAACCATTGGACTCAATACATTATTGGGAGTGGATCCTCACCCTACAACAAAATTGTCTGGGTAAAGCTTGAAAGAGAGGGTACAATTTTTGAGATCTTCTATGTCTATGCCCCCAATGGCCATAGGGAGAGATATAGCCTATGACAATGGCTTGCAGGAATGGATGATATCCACTATATTTTTGGAGGTGACTTCAATATGGTTGAGCAAGATGAGAAAAAATGGGGAGGGGCCAACTTGGCATGGAAAGGAAACAAAAGGAACTTCTAGTTGAGGTGTAAAAGCACGATGAGGCTAGAAAACCTTATGGAAGGTTGTAACAAGTAGTGTAATGGGGTTTAGTTCTCATGGTGTAATGCCTAGAAAGGGGAAGGTAGGATTTATTGCAGTCTAGATAGATTCTATGCCAATAAAGATGTTTCTAAATTTTTCCCAAATGACACTGGGGTAAGGGTACAGGTCTATCCCTATACCCTCTATGATCACCACCCCATCATCACAAACCTCACTAGTTGCATCAATCCCTCATCTGGAGCAAGAAAAGAGAAAATATTCATGCTCAACACCTATCTCTTAAAAGATAGTGATTGTAGGGAGGCTATTACTTCCTCGAGGGAAATAAACAAGTGAATGTTCAAAGAGGATACAACTATTGAGCAATAGAATTCTAATGTAAAAGGACAGAGGTCCATCATCCAAATAATTGGGAAGCAGGCCATGGACACAAGGCAAGAAGAAAAATACCTACAGGATAGCCTCCTTAAGGCACAAATCAAGTTGCAAGCTAATCCTAGGGATGTGGAGCTTTGTGATTGGCTAATTCTTGCGAGGGATAGCGTGTGAAATTTTTAGGATCACAAGGTGTGTGGATAGAAGGTTAGAGAAAAACTAAGTTGGCTAAGTTGTGGAGATAAAGGATAAAAATTATTCTTCAACTATCTAAGGGAAAAGAAAGTGAAGGAGCAGGTGGGTCAAATTTGGGATGGGGAACAACTCTGTGCCACCCAAGAAGAATTTTTGGATCGCTTCCACTCTTTCTTCAAAGAGTTATTCTCTTTAGAATATGTGTATGGGAAGGGTATAAGGGCCAGATCCATCATCAAAGAGTTGATACCAAAGATGATTGTTGAAGAAGACTGTCTGAAGCTTGAAGGTGATATCACCAAAAGTGAGATAGTTAATTCAATGACATCTATGAGCAATGATAAGTCCCTAGGATGGGATGGTTTCCCTATGTAATTCTATAAATAATTCTCTGAATGGGTATGTGATGACCTCCTTTAAGTATATAGGGAGGCTCTAGAAAAAATGATCATTGGGGAAGACATCAACAAAGAAATTATCAAACTTCTCCCAAAGGGAGGAGATAGGACCCTAGTGAAAAATGGAGACCTATAACTCTATTGAATATCTCATATAAAATTTTGGCCAAGGTAATTGCATCATTGCTGGTCAATATTTTCCAAAATTTCATAAACAACACCTAAGCAAGGTTTATAAAAGGTAGGTAGATTCTTGAAAACCTCATCACAAGCTAGGAAGCCCTGGAATGGGCCAAGAACTCTAACCAAAATGTAGGAATGGTCCTCTTGGAATTTGAAAAAGCATATGATAAGGTGGAGTGGGATTTTCTAAGGATAGCGCTTCATGCTTTTTGGTTTTCTTCCAAATTCTATACTAGCACTTGCACCTCAATAAGGTGCAATACTTATGCAATAGATAGGAGCCCACATTATTTATGGTCATGAAAAGCAGTGGACAACATGAAGAAAGCAATGATCTATCTCACCTATCCCTCTCTACCTCCTTCTCGCTCGCTCCCTCCCTCCCCCCTTCTCTCTCCCTCTTGCTCTCTCCTTCCCTCTCTATTTCTCTCTATATCACATATCCCTCTCTACCTATCCCTCCCTCTATCCCACCTATTTATCTCTGCTCTCTCCTTCCCTCTCTACTTCTCTCCCTGTCTCACTTATTCCTCTCTACCTCTCTCTCCTTCCCCCTCTAATTCTCTATAACTCCCCTATCCCTCTCTACTTTTTCCTCCCTCCCTCTCTCTCTCACTCTCTCTAGCTCTCTCTTTCCTTCTCTACTTCTTTCTATCCCACCTCTCTCTCCCCCCTATCTTTATCTCACTTATCCCTTTCTACCTCCCTATGTCCCTTTACCCTCCTCTCTCTCTCTTTCTCTATCCTTCCCTCTCTACTTCTTTACCCTCCTTTCTCTTTCTCTATCTCACCTATCCCTCTCTACCTCTCCCTCGCTCCCTCCCCCCTTCTCTCTCCCTCTTGCTCTCTCCTGCCCTCTCTATTTCTCTTTCTATATCACATATCCCTCTCTACCTGTCCCTCCCTCCATCCCACCTATTTCCCACTCTCTCCTTCCCTCTCTACTTCTCTCCCTCTCTTACTTATTCCTATCTACCTCTCTCTCCTTCCCCCTCTAATTTTCTATATCTCCCCTATCCCTCTCTACCTCTCCCTCTTCCTCCCTCCCTCTCTCTCTCTCTCTCCTCCCCTCTTGCTTCTTTACTCTCCTATCCATTCATTCTGAAAACAACACTTCCTATACAACTTTAGTTTTTCATTTTTCTATTTGTTTATTATTTGGATTTTATAACACAACAAATTTTATTTTTATTAAAAAATTATTATACTATATTATTTATTTTATTTATTACATAAATTATTATATAAATCATTTTTTATTTTTTTTATTATATAATTTTATTTTTTATTGTTAGGATTTTATAATAGAAAACAAATTTTATTTTTATTAAAAATTTATTATAATATTTTATTTCTTTTATTTAAAGAATCTTTTTAATTTTATTTATTATATAAATTATTTTATTTTATTCTATTTATTATATAGATTTTTTTTTTGATTTATTACATAAATTATTATTATATAAAATATTATATAAATTATTATTATATAAATTATATATTGCTAATTAGCAGATAGCCTACTCTAAAGTTTAAATAAATCTCTAAAGTTTAAACCTTTTTAATATAAAATTAATATAGATTCTTTGAATATAATGTTTGTTTAATTTTTTTTTAATAAAATTTTTAATCTGTAATGTATAAGATTTCATGTAAATGTTTTGATTCTTAATTTCAAAAAATGAAATTTTAAAAAAATATATTTTATTTTTAAATTCTTAATGTTCTAATAAAGATTTTAATATGTTTTATCATATTTATTTTTAATATAAATTCTTTGAATAATTTTTTTTTCTTAATTTGATATTATAAGTTTTGAACAAAAAATAATTTCTAATGTCATAACTAATTAGCTCATTCCAATAGTACTAATAATGTATACACTCAATAAATATAATAATTTAATATTGATATAGATTTCCATGGATGTATTTAAAATAAGTACATTATGTAGTCTTTTGATATTTTAAATATTTTAATTTTTATTTCTTTCGATGATTTTTATTTGATATATTTTTTTTACTATAATTTTTTTAAATAAAATGTTTTGTTTAATTTTTTTATAATAAAATTAAAAATCAAAACATTTACCTAAAATCTTATACAATAAAGATTTAAAATTTTATTCAAAAAAATTAAACAAACATTATTTTCAAAAGAATCTATATTCATTTTATATTAAAAAGGTTTAAAATTTTAAAATCTATTTAAAAGTATCTATATTCAGTTTATATTAAAAAAATTAAAATTTAAAGATTTTTGAAAAAAAATATACTATGTGTCATGCCTTGGTGTCTTGATAGATGCATGAGAGGTATGAAGAAGTTAATTAAAAACATTTGCATTGTGCAATACCTCCTCATTGAGCTCACCTTGCAGGAGAAAGCAGAACACACAGTATTTTCCTTATTTCCCAAGCTGAAGAAGTAGAACTGTGCTTTCATGAAAATGACTCATGTTCTTCTCCTATTTAGCACACGTTTCCATGGGCCTTAAGCGTCATTAGCATGTGTAGCCTCAGTCCTCTATGATTTGAGGAGGAAGCTGTGAAAGATCTTGAAAGCCTAGCACTCTCTAAGCACACCAGCGACTTCATTCACGGAACTCAGAGACATAATAAACAAATCCCATTCTATTATTCTTATTATTATAATATTATTATTCTTATTATATGATTTTTTATATATTATACTTAGTAAATTATATTTATCCTTAATATTATATTATTAATAAAATATGATTAATTGTAGTATTAAATTATTAAATTATTGTTTTACTTTTATACTAATGTTATTATGTTATATTATATTAATTTTATTATATATTTATTATTATTATATTATATATATTATATTATTATTATATTAGATTATATTATATTTTTATTATATTATACTATATTATATTATATTATATTATATTATATTATAATTATATTATATTATTATTATTATATTATATTATATTATACTATATTATAGGTACATTTTGACAGTTAAACTAAATGCATTCCTATTTTCATGTCACAAGATCCTACAATTTTGTTAATTATAATATTTTAATTTTGTTAATTTTTTTAATATTCATTCCGTTATAACCAAATTTTTATGTTTTCACAGTTAATCATCAACAACGGCGTATTCCCTCCTCTCGAGCAACGCACATTGTCGATTGACAAAGCTCATTTGTTATACATAAGATCAAATTGGTTGGTCATTTAAGAAATGATTTTGTTGATATATTATTATTAATATTTTTATTACTATTTTTATAATATTATATTATTACTATTAATTTAGTTTTTATTATATATTTTTTATTATTTTTATACATTTACTATTATATTATTATTATTTTATTAATATATCAAGTTTGCATTATGTTACATTATTATTATATTAATAAATGATTGGATTAGGTATTATATATTGTTAGTATTATATTATTATTGTTATATATTTTTATAATATAATAATATTATTATATTATTTTTTTTTGTTATATATTTACTATTATAGTGCTATATTTGTATTAATACATTACTATTAATATTAATAATATATTATTAATATTTAAATTATTATATTATTCATAATATTGTATTATTACTTTGATATTACTATTCAAAAAAATTAAACAAACATTATATTCAAAAGAATCTATATTCATTCTATATTAAAAAAGTTTAAAATTTTAAAATCTATTTAAAAGTATCTATATTCAGTTTATATTAAAAAAAATAAAATTTAAAGATTTTTGAAAAAAATTATACATTAAATGTTTATAATTTTGTTCCAAAAATTTGAACATCATAATCATAATAGATTTTGAAATTATAAACAAAAAATCATTTCTATCAAACTTTCAAATATTAATTTACATTAAATATATCAAACTCTTAATATTTAAATTAATTTAATAGAAACATTTTTTTTGAAAATTTAAATCTTTTTATATTAAATATTTGTATGCATTCGACATTAAAATAAAAATTTAAATATCATGGATGTATTTAGGATAACTACATTATGTTAGTCTTTTGATATTTTAAATATTTTAATTTTGATTTCTGACATTTTTAAAAAATATATTCAATTGATAACATTTCTATCCAAGTCTGTTATCTAATTTTCATTTCTCTTTATTGCTAATCATTGAGAAAAGAAACATTGCTGAAAAAAAATTGAACATAATTTTATCCAGAAATCTTGATTATTTAATGATCTATATTCAATTTATATTATAAAATTTAAAATCTAAAGAAATTTTTAAAAATTTTATACATTAATAAATATTTAAAATTTTGTTCTAAAAATTTGAACATCATAATTGTAATAGATTTTAAAATTATAAATAAAGACTCATTTTTATCAAAATTTTCAATATTAATTTACATTAACTATACCAAAATCTTAATATTTAAATTAATTTAATATTAGCATTTTAAAAAATATTTTTATGCATTTTACATTAAAATTAAACTTTAAATTTTTATTAAATTTCATTACTATTTTAAATGTTTTTATAATTTAAAAATTATAATTGAATATTGAAAAATTTAAATGAAAAAAATAAATAAACATAATATATTTATTAAAAAACGAAATTAAAACATAATCTTTCTTTTAAAATAACTTTCATTTGAGAAAATAGCGTAATTTTTCCAATGATATTCGCAGGTAAAAAAGAAATTGCATTGACGAAAAACCCGTGGTGCCAAAAATATTAAATTTACCGATGAAAACTTTTCATCAATCACGGGCAGCCTAATAACGTAAAATAATGTCACTGTACCAGGCGGTAAGTAGCATAAGTTAGCAGGCATGGGCAACACGAATTACCAGACGCGGCCACCGGGTGAATGGTCACACTTATTAAACAATTTAGATTTATTTATTAGCAGCACGAATTACCAGACGCGCCATCGTTCCTCTGCCGTAAAGTTCGTGGGGTTCCCCGTCGGCATCAGACTGTTGGAAATGTTGGTGGGGTTCCCCACGTAATAGCCTATCATAATTACAATGGAAGATCGTATAGTTTGTCAAAGACAAAATGATGACCTGTTAGCTGCCGAACCAGCAAAAGAGCGATGAACAATACGTGATGAACATATGGAACATTTAAGTTGGCCTTTTTCATTGGAGTTTATTAAGAACTTTTACGAAAACAAATAAACATACAATTGTATGTTTCTCTAAAAAGAAGTAGCCATTTAAAAAATCAAAACAAACTGTACCATACAATTAGACGACAATGCTGCTAATTTATTAATTCAGTTATAATAATTTGTCATAATGTATTCATATGAGTCTGGATTCACATATCTTTTCATATACCAATGAGATTCAACAACTAAGAAATGGATAAAGATGAACTTGAATAAGAAAATTGGAAGATCCAGTCCATTCAAGAAATGACAAGGAAAAGGAGAACTAGCAAATTTGGGTCACCGTTATATTTTTTTAATAGTTTGAGAACATTCTGTCATCTTGCTTGCATGTATCAAAGTCTGATCGGGCTCCATAATACAACAGAAATAAATACAAAATTGTTAATTAGCTAATATAATAGCACATGGGAGGGAGGGTCCCTGCCTACAGCTTTCTCCATATGTCAGCGAAGTCCCCAGTATCCACAGGGTTCCATCCATCATCATTGAGGTTTTGAGTATCTACAGAAGGGTTCCATCCATCCTCATTGGGATCCTCAACATTCAAGAGGCATTTCATACATCATCGTCAGGATCCTGAACATCACCATCTTTTTCTTTTTCTTTAATTTTTAAACTTCTAGTAACAGATTCAGAATGAGAATCATCTCCTGCTTGCCTTTTCCGTTTTCTAATAATATTTTCTTTATCATTGATG
>VCHN02000462.1:0-37816 GCA_007115665.2 Sequoiadendron giganteum | reverse complement strand
TTTAATTTAAAAGGGCCCTAAACTTAATGTGAATATGAAAAACATATTACAACATTAAATTAAGGCACGATTAATCTCATTTTTTTATTAATTATTTCCAAATTAAGTGTGAAAAAGGGATATTTTTTTCTACACTATAGGAATTAAAAAGGAGGTCATGTCTTACGAGTTATTTTTTTTTAAAAAGTGGCAAGCCACTATAATATAATATATATATAAATAAGTATTACAAAACTTGATTCAAAAGAGCATACCGATAGGAAAGAACCAAGAAGAAAACCTTTGGTTATATGCATGTCGATGATAATTTTTTTAATGATCTTGTTTATTTTGAGTGTCCTCGTGCTCTTTAGAATAAGATTTGAGAGACATATAGAGATCTTGATACTCAACCATTCCCAAATGATCTTATTTTAGATTGTCTTATACCTCTTCATATTTCAGATAAAATACCATATGGCTATGATATTATCTAGGAGTTTGATTTTATGGAGTAATTTAAATCTTCAAAAGCTTAGGATAAGCTTTTCTCAAATGCTCCTTATTCTACATCAAAGATAGTTTTTGCACCTTCACCTTCATTGATTCCTTATCCAGATTCATTGGTTAAGGATCCCTTCAAGTTTTCTCATAAATTTTAAACCTCAAAAAACTCTAAGTTCTAAGGTCATATTTAGAAAATCACCAATAAATACATCACAAAACACAATTTTCACTTGACTCGCAAAATTTACCCAAAAATTGACTCTCCTTTTAAAGCACAAGATCATTGTCTAGAATTTCCACCAATGAAGTATTGGCAAGGGTTCAAAAAATTTATCTGTTCTACCCATTGGAACTTATCACATATGTCCTTTTTTACATATATGACTGGTTAATATATCATAATAATAGTTTTATCACAAATATCAATAAGATAAAATTCAATAATTAGTGGTTAACTATTTATATATATATTTGTTACCTTCCTTTATGTAGGATAGGAATTTGAGTCTAGCTTCAATATTAATGAAATCCTAACCTTAATTTAATTGTTTAACTACACTATTTTATTTTATTTTTGAAAAAAAACTGTAAATAAATATGACTATGTAATTTAACATCTATGCATATATTTACCTTATTAACAAACCTTACTTACACCTTTCATGAGATAGATTTTTCTTGATTCACCCTTGATGATGTTTGGCTAGTAAACATTTTTGAAATTCTATGCAAATTTTAACAATATTGATCCATTCCTAGATATTATCCTTGCCAAGGGACAAAATTTGAACTAGCAAACCATTCCAAATAAAGTTAGGTATACATCATTCGTTATCTCTATTGGAGCTAGAAAATGACACTGAGAGGTGGGGTGGGGGGGGGATGAATTAGTGTCTTAAACAATTTTAATATTTTACATAAAATAAAACTTAGATAATTTATGCTCTCAATATTTCAATGATAAATACATTCATGAGTTGAGTGCAACCATTAAAGAATTGAAATGAGAAACATCAAAGCAAAACAAGGATTATTGCAACATTATCACATTAAAGCAAAGAGACCACAAATGAGACCACAAGACAAATATTATGATGAGTGGAAAACCCTCTTGGGGTAGAAAAACCATTCTAGAAATGATGCCTTACTGGCTTAAGCTTTAAAACCATTGCTTACAAAGCCTTCCTGGAAAATTCTAGAGCATCCACTCTAAGAGAACCAACCCCTTACAAATTTAGGAACACCCATTCCAAGGAGCACCAACACCTTCTACAAATTTAGAAACATCCATTTCAAGGAGCACCAACCCCATATTCAAGAACTCAGAACAATCATATATCATAGGATTTCTTTGTTTCAAATACAGCTCTCATATACCTCTCATTCTAATCTATCTAATATCTTAAATATTCATACTTGAAACTCCAAAATACCAGACACATTAGATACATAAATTTTGTAAAATATTTTCAAGGTTTCATTACCGATCTTTTCACTCTAACATTTTTCAAAATTACAACCCCAAAACAATGATTAATCATTGTATATATATGTATACAAAAATATGCACCCATGCTTTCATGTGCCTTTTTCAAACATTTTTGAAGAAACAAAATACAATCATAGTTATGTTTCAAGAACCCTCAATGCAATGATAGGTGGAAAAATTTCACAAAAGCATCTTTGCCTTCACAAAGCATTTTCAACCGCAAAGATATAAAAACCAACTATCACTACTAAAACCTGCGAAGATTGATAACCGTTTTCATAACATCATGATCACAAGGGCTGGATAAATAAACCATCTTTTTTCAGATACCATAATGGAGAAAGAAAACTAAATAAAGAGCATGATAACCATTCAGAAAGATTCTACCAACCCAGTAGGAGAAATGCCATCGAATCTCCTTCCATATTCGATCCCTTAGCAAATGATAAATAACAAACCAAGAAATCATACTCCTCCTAGCTCATGTAGTGAGCTTCTCTTTCTATTTTTAATGCTTCAACAAGAAGGGAACATTAGAGTAACAACAATCACAACCTCTCCATGGTGACGACTAGGGTTCCAAACCCTACGCAATGAGAACAAAATAGACTTTTCCCTATTCTTTCCTTTCTTTCAAGTCATTTGATGATTTTTTCAAAGTTACTAATACATTGAAGTCCGATGAAACAAAACACAATAATTATCAAACTATCATAATGCTTATGAGTCTATTGCCAAGTCATTCAAAAATGCTGACAACATAATCACCTTATATCATTACATCCAAACTCTCGATGCCACATAAGTTGCCAAGTATTATTTCCAAGAGACTTTACACAAAGTCAAAAGCAATATATGTGCAAGGTGACGAATGTGGTAAGATCACCACAATATATGCTTAAGAAAACCCGATAGGGTTTAGACCATTTTTATGCCGACTCCTCAATGTTTAGCATGCCTGATAGGGGCTTGAATTGCTTTGTTTAACAAAGACCTTATATCTCTTTAGTGCCCGACACCATTTATGTTGTTAAATATAAATATTTCAATATTCTCACCATAGTTTATATTAACCATGAAATAATTCAAAGACATTCACCAATGTAACATATACAATTAAAATATAAGCTACCTGAAGCCATGTGATTTATGTCTTGAAGACCCCGTTAATAAACAAAAACTCTATAAAGAAAATATATACAAGTAACTTGAACCTGATATCTGCATTTCTTGAAAATTATGTGTGTAAACATAAGAATTCATATCACATTTGAACTATCAGTCCATATAAAAACTAATTTGCAAAAATGTATAAGCAAATTTATTTCTCAACAAGAACTTGCCAGTGTATATGTCAACCAGAGTATGTATGCCACTGTCCATGGTGTTTAAGATGCCTGAAACAATTTTTCTGTTTGAACCAAACTGAATACACCACAACCTAGAAAAGATCAAACTAGATAAACCTAAGACCTATCAAGATAACAATGTCACATATCTGAAGCAAATGCATGCCCTGATACAAAGAACACCATGTCAAATATTAGTACCAACATGTTCATGTAACAAAAACCAAAATTTGTAATTGTAAGCCATGAAAGGACCATGCAAAGAAATTGTAATTATCATGAGCCATCAAGATCATATCATTTCAATGTGTCATGTGATAGCCATGAACCATGTGAACCAACTGTAACATGTAACTACAAATCATATGTCAAACTGCATCCTATCAACATCCATCAATCATATTATCAAGCATATCATCTCAATCCTTTAACTGCATAACTGCATAATACCAACCATGTGAATCTACATAACATGCATTCATCAGACTAAGAATCTAGAGAATAGAACTAGTGATGTCATGAACCTCATAAAATAGTTTTGGCATCAAGGAAAAACTAACACATACACAACTAAAAGCCAACAAACTCCTCCTTTGTCCTTGATGGAAAAACACATATCATCTCTCCCCCTTTTTTCCTCAATGACAAATATGAAAGAATAGAATGTGAGATGCCATGAATATAAACAACTAAGAGTCCAACCACCACATATCCATGTGAAAGTATGAAATCAAGAATCAGATACTATCAGCATATCATTACTTCAGTCAAATAACGATGTGTCATTTATCTGCTTGTGTTAATCACATGAGCAATCATAATACAACACTCAAAGAACCTATCTACACCAATACCAACTATATACATAATGTTACTAGCATGAGCTTCTCCCCCTAAATCAAACAAGATTCTCAAGAATCTCCTTGCAAATCTCTTTCAAGCACAGGATTGTCATAAAACATGATATTATTCAACATCTATCATAATCTCACAAGAATTTACACAAGCTTAAAGCACACTTGTGAGAGAGTGAAATCTCAAGATACTCTTACCAATTAGTCATGCTCCCCTCAAATCACTGCATTGTGTAAAGGATAACTATAACTATTTCAGTAACTTATCAACCTGTCACGTTCAAAAATATTAATAACTACAGTCACAACAACGAGGTAATAACATCTTTTGAATATTTGTGAAGAACGTTCCAAACACCAAAACTTTATTTACTATCACCATACTTGTAATATCATTGTAATACACATGGTAGCATCAATTCTATCAAATAACCACAACCACAATGGTAAATAAAGCAACCATGATCTGACCCAATGCTTAAGGAAACAAATGGTGCAAACAAATAAGAGTGATTATACAGTGGTAAAACAATAGTAGTGTATCATTGCAATACCAGTATGCATCATAAATTCATAGAAGCATATAGAAGAATAGTTGAACCAGGGGTGTAGAATAGACACAAAGTCTTCCCCTTAACCAAGCATACTTTTAAGAACATTTAGACAAGACTCTTTCAAAACAAAGATTCTCCTTAAAACAACATTCATGATATTGTACTTCCATAATCCAAACCCTGCTTTAATGCAACTGTAAAAATTGATATCAAATGATTTCCCAAACTTTTCCATACCTTTGTCACCAATCATACTGAATTAAGAAACAAAGCTTTGCCAACATATCTACCAACATTGTCAATTTGTCAAGCTGAAAGTTTTTTCCATTGTTAAAGATAATTGCAAACTCACCATACAATCTTGATAATACTCAAGATAACACTTTGTCAATACTATCTTCAATTTTTTTAAAAATTGATCAAGTAAGTATTAGCTACACATTAGATTGAGCATAGGCACTAAATCCATAATCCAAGAAAGAATCACATGTATAGAGACATTGTATGGAATAGTATGAGATACTAAGCCATTGAATTCAAGAAACACCATCTTCAACATAAATTAGCACCACTTTCATGACATAATAAGAAGCATGGCTAAACAATGCATAAGCAAATGTGAAAACTTATTGTCACTTGAAGTTGTAACATAAAACAACATTGTCACCTTTTTATCATCAAACAAAAATGCCAAAAAAAACCTGTCCTTTGAGTCTTCTCAAAAAATTCACTGGTAGAATCATCAATTAATTAATTAGAATTGCACTAATTAGAGCTCAATGCAACAACTAATCATAGGGATATATAAAAAACTTGAAATGCACCCTGAACCTGCATATAGATGATTTAGTGATGAGAAATATGAGGAAGAGCACACATTGTCTCCCTCAACTAAGCACTCATTTTAACACATCTTGTTTCTTGCAGATTATAAACATTCCCTTGAGTTCTTGAGCTTGCCCCAACAATTTCACCTTTTTCTTTCTAATCTCACACCTTAGAGCATTAAAAAGAACATAAAAACCCTGATCACATATTTGAGTAACGCTTAGAAGATTATGATTGAGTTCTTCTACATAGCATACATCTTGCAAACACAAGTTATCATTCAAATAAACTATTCCTTTACCAATAATCTAAATACAATCATCATTTCTAAACCAAACTAAATCACCATCACAATATTCAAAAATGATAAACCTACTTTTGTCACCTATCATATGGTGTGAAAACCCACTATCCAGAATCCATTCATTATTCACCTTAGAATGTAAAATTGCTTGACTAATTGTACCTTCTATCTTTTCATTAATTTTATTTGGTTTCCAAACCAACCTTGTTTGCTTTGCTACCTTATTATGCTAGAACCGATCAGAATAAGAGCATTGACCTTCCATAAACCGAAGACCTATTTTATCATTATAATGTCTCTATTTACCTAAAAGTTCTGCCAGTTTATTGCTACTGTCACACATATCAAGTTCTTTCCTCAAGTTAGCAACCTTTGCCTAAAAAGTGCAACATTCTTTTTCTTTGATTTCTAATTGCACTTTTGTAATTTCTAGTATTTCAATTTGAAGTTTTAGGTTAGCAATTTGTTTCTCAAATTTCTTCTTCTTTACCATAGCTTCCTCTTTGAGTTTATAAATGTATCTTAAGCCACTGTTTAATTCACTTTCAACATTAACTTCTTCACTTCCTGATGTGCCACAATCTATATCAAATTTTGAGAATGTTCCTCCCTGCAACTCATCATTTTGATGCATTTCAATTAGTTTGTTCCAAACCTCCTTTGTATCCTTGCAATAAATGACCTTAACAATAATTTCATTTGGAAAACTATCAAAGATAGAATCCATAGCCCTAGCATTGTATTCAAGAGCCTTATTTTCATCTAGAGTTGGAGTAAATGTTGTAGATACTAAACAACCTTTTTCAACAGCTTCCCACTCATTAAACCCTAAAGAAGATAAATAAGGCTCCATCTTACGTTTCCAAAAAATAAATTTAGTGCCTTCAAACTAAGGTACTCTAACTATAGGATATTCATCTATTTTTCAGCCATTGTTCATAAAATTATCAATCTCCTTATTATGACCTTGACTTGGATTAGTAATAGTCATAAAAAAAGTTTCATCTTCCTCAACTAAAGAGTCTTATGTTTCAGTGTCAGTTTCATCTTTACTAAATAGAATCTACTTCTTTTTGAAATTGAATTTTCTTTTAGGTTTATAGGCCTTCTTCTTAGATAGTTTGTCAGATTTATCACCATCACTATTTTGATCACCATAGGGGTACTTAGCAGCAAAGTGTCCAATTTTTCCATAGTTAAAACACTTAAAGGGAAGTTTTCCTTCGTATTTTCCAGATCCCTCTTTAAGTTTTCTAACAAAGTGGGTTTATTTTGAATAAGAGTATTCTGACTCACTTTCATCTGCATTTTCTTTCTTTTTAGGTTTAAATGCAGTTTCCTTTCTTGTTGATTTTTTTTTGATAGTTCTCATTTCATAAGCAGTAAGAGTTCCTTGAAGACTATCTAAGGTAAGATGATCAAAGTGCTTCTTTTCTTCAAGGGCCGAGACCTTAAATTCATATTTAGGTTGTAAGGTTCTAATGACCTTTGTAACCACATCAAAATCATTTACTTCTCCTAATCCTCTCATTGCATTAACAACTTCATCAATTCTCAGGATACATTCGACCACTTTTTCATTATCCTTCATTCTTATTTCCTCAAACTAATGTTTGAGGGTAAGGATATTTGATTTTTTGACTTTTTCATTTCCTTGATAAATGTTTTCAAGTTTTTCCCAGATTTCTTGAGAAAATTCGCAATGCATGAATTTAAAAAATACATGTTTAGTTAATCCACAAAAGAGGGCATGCTTAGCTCTAGCATTGGTTTCATACTTCTTTTTTTAGTAGCATCTGTGGGTATTGTGGATGGAACAGTATACCCATTTATAACTATGCTCCATACATCAGGATCAATTGAAACCGGATATGTTTCCATTCTTATTTTCCAAAACACATAGTCTGTTCCATCAAATAGTGGAGCTCTAGTCACAAATGTACCTTCATGAACTTGTGACATGATTGAAAGACTTCAAAACCAAAATCAATCCTCGATGGTTTAGACCTATATGAGGACCCTATGATTTGATACCAATTGTTGGAGTTAGAAAATAACACTGAGAGGGGGGTGAATCAGTGTCTTAAACAATTTTAACATTTTCCATAAAATAAAACTTAGATAATTTATGCTCTCAATATTTCAATGATAAATACATTCATGAGTTGAATGCAACCATTAAAGAACTGAAATGAGAAACATTCATGAAAACAAAGGATCATTAAAATATTATCACATTAAAGCAAATAGACCACAAATGAGACCACAAGACAAATAATATGATGATTGGAAAACCCTCTTGGGGTAGAAAAACTACTACAAAAATGTTTCCTTACTGGCTTAAGCTTTAAAACCATTGCTTACAAAGCCTTCCTCAAAAATTTTAGAGCACCCACTCTAGGAGCACCAACTCCTTGCAAATTTAGGAACACCCATTCCAAGGAGCACCAACACTAAAAAATTTAGAAACACCCATTTCAAGGAGCACCAACCCCATATTCAAGAACTCAGAACAATAATATATCATAGGATTTCTTTGTTTCAAATACAACTCACATATACCTCTCATTCTAATCTATCTAATATCTTAAAGATTCATACTTGAATCTACAAAATACCAAGCACATTAGATACATCAATTATGCATCATATTTACAAGGTTTCATTACTGAGCTTTTCACTCTAAATTTTTTTAAATTACAGCCCCAGAACAGTGATTAATCATTGTATATATATGTATACAAAAATATGCACCCATGCTTTCATGTGTCTTTTTCAAATGTTTTTGAAGAAACATAATACAATCATAGTTATGTTTCAAAAACCCTCAATGCAATGACAGGTGGAAAAATGTCATAGAAGCATCTTTTCCTTCACAAAGCGTTTTCAACCACAAAGATATAAAAACCAGCTATCACTGCTAAAACCTGCCAAGATTGATAACCATTTTCATAACATCATGATCACAAGGCCTAAATAAATCGACCATCTTTTTTTAGATATCGGAATGGAGAAAGAAAACTGAATAAAGAGCATTGTAACCAGTCAAAAAGATTCTACCTGTAGACATCCAAAAATAACATTATACATTCCACTTTAACTAACATCATGCATTCAGTTCTTCTACTAATCAATTAAAGCAATTTATTGATTTAATCCTAAGGTTCATCAAGCTTAATTAAATAAATCAAATTATTTAATTAAGTTCCTAAGGTTCTTCTTATTTGATTTAATAAATCAAACTGATTTAAAATCAAATATCAAATCCCTAAAATCCCCCAAGTTAATTAATCTAAATTTAATTAACTTTTAATCACAATTACCATTCTCTAGCTTTTGACTCAACTAGAGTCAAACCTAAACTCCTAACTAACCCACCCACTTGCATCAATAAATCAATTTATTGATTTATTAAAAAGAGTTATTTTCCCTCAATAACTCTCATCTTTGACTTTTTTGAACAAAGATTATTCCCCCCAAAACCCTCAACAACATGCATTTATTGACATTTTTCAAATTTGAATGGGCACATTGGCCAAAACTTGCACAAGCTTTGACCAATCCCATTATGACAAATGTCTCTATCCTATTGGATGGGATTTAGTCCCACATTGCCTAATTTTGGCCTCTCTTCTATCAACTTTTCCTATAAATGCAAGGCATTTTCTCTCATTTCTACAACACATTTTTGAATGCATCTACACTATAGGCAACTTGAGCTCATAGAAACTCATTGTCTATTGGCTTGGAAAGGGATTGGGAAAGGGCTCTCTCACATTTTCATGGAGGGCACCAATCCAACATAGAATAGGTTGTATTCATTTGCTCTAATGCATGTTTTATCTTAGTTATCATTACTATTTAGAGTCAATGATTCATATTATTCTATGAGGATGGATGAATCTATACCAATTCATGTATAAGATTTCACCATCCTACAAATGGCGCTAGAAGGAGGGCCAAATTACATTTCCAAATTTGTGTTTCTTATAATTAATTTTTTTTTTTTTTTTAATGTTCTCAATTAAAATGTTGTCTTCACCTTTGATTGAGGGTATGGATCTTTTTGGAATCACTCTTTCGGTGTTTATCCAAGACTTTGTGTTTATCAGTTTTGACTATGGATCCATTTTGTAGTTTTGCATATAAACCATATCCATTTCCCTTTTGAAGGGATCTGATTGCAAATACGAAGTCTCAAACAAATGGTTTGGAGAATGCCGTTATTGGGATTAAACATGCAGCGTTAACATTTTCTTCTCAAGGCATCTGGTTTTTCTGTTTTTTATCATCTGAATAGACCAAAAAAATAAAAAAAATGGTGACTGCTGTGATTAATGGGGGTCTTCAAAATATTGAAAGGATGGTCAATTTTAGAATGATAAATGTGTGAAATTCATTACATGTTATTATTACAAAGCTCCAATTATTTCTATATTTCCACATTTGCATAAGAAAAGGAAGGTAGCTTCATATCATGTTCTGATAGCTCTGGTAGATTGTGCTGAGTGAAACTGTGCCTTTATCATTGATAAATTTGACTTACTGTTTCTATAATCTGTAGTGGGCACACTGATCTTGTTTTGAAAATCGATTATTACTTTTGATGGTTGAAATATTCTCTGTTAATACTACCATCCACCACACCTTACTTGCATTAACTTCAACACATTTCTTAAACGTTTCCTTCCATTATTACCATTCGTTCCATTCTCTATGTTTATAGTTGCAGCTATTACATATCATGGATTTTCTGTAATATAACATAAAGCCTACAATTCTTATTTACAGCTGCCATGTACTAAGGAAGTTGTGTATGGTCAGGTCATCATTTCATTGCAGTGGGTTTAACATGAATAGTTAAGGCATGGAATGTCAAGCCAGCAAGATCGGACACCATAAGATGTGATTGAGGGCTCAAGACTACTGTCGCTTCCTTCCTGGCCACAATCCGCTTCTTCTCCACCTCCTTTGTGGTAGGCTGCTATGCTAGTTCAAATGCTAATGTAGTGGGTGGTGGGCTATCCATGTGTATTTGATTACTGGCACTGTCTATTGTCCTAAACCGCAACATTTGTCTTCACTAAAGCTTGTTCTTAAGAGCCGTGAGTAATATCCTTACTTCAATCAAGTGTAATGAAGGCGATAAGGGATTGTTGTTATTTTGTCTTTGTCAGCCTGATTTTGAGCCAATAGGGAAGGTAAATAATTCTTGTTTGTCACCTCCGTAGATTCCATCATTGCTGCACTTAGTAAAGTCACTGCCATTTGGCGTTTCCTCTAAGCAAGGCGATAGTTGCTGGTGATCTTATCTTTCTCCTGCATACTCAATGTCTCTGTCGCCGGTTCCAAGCCACTAGTTCATAGCAGGGTACGTGAGAGTCTGTAATCTCGTGAAAAGACACTGTCATCATGGAGGTACCTATCCATCTATGTCACTAATGCCTAAACCCACTACCCTGATCTATAATAATGAAGACTTCGCACTATACGCGATTGGATAGGTGAACTAAGTACCCCTTCCTACCTCGGTATTTATGGTGAAGTATAAATCTAACTGTCAGGAGTTGGAAATCAGGATAGTGAGAACTCTAGGATTTCTTCCTGCCAACAAACCAGATCTTGGTATTGACATTTGATCTCTTAAAAGTTATGATACTAACTGCAGTAATGGCATCGCCTATATAAGTCTCCCTCCTCGGTGTTATCAAGAACTCCAAATCTGCTGTCATATCCTTGCATTCAAACACAATTATTGCAAGCATGGTCTTCGTCCCCCTAAATTATGGGTTGGGGTTTACTATAAAAAATGTACAATTGGATGGCTCACGTAAAACATAGACCTTACTATAGCACAGTTTATTCACTTGTGGATTCAACAAAAACGAGTCAATACAAGCAGCCTGCGTAGGCAGCAGACACCTGTGCACAATGTCTATCTGCAATCAGAAGATTTCTATCTGGGGTGGGGGGCGGCTATAGAGATAGATAGTTGGCACTCGGCCATGCCCCCCATAGATGTGGTGAGTCCTAAGTGTGCTCCCTATTTATCCTCACCAAAAACAGTAACAATTGCTTTAAAGTAGCTGCATAGGACATCTCAAGATCAGAAACAATCCATGACAAGCTAGGCTAAAAATAGAGCAATACAGATTAACTGTTAAGCCTATTAGCTGATAAAACCGTTCTCTGAACATGATCACCACATATAAGCATAGATACAGACGTCCAAAAACTAGTATTGTAGATGAGAGCTTGTATCGAGCGTGCTACTTTCCTGAGCTAATAAACTGATTAGGACCTTTGTAGTCTTCCATATAAACTACTTCTATTGGGACTTAAGTGGCTGTTGTTGGTGCGGCATTTAAGATTGGACTCAAAAACCCATGGTTACTTTTTATTTCGAATGTGTTCACAGTTTCTCCATCAGATTTTCCTCTTTTGGAAACACTTGATTACAGAGATAAAATCATGTTCCGAACTAGCTTTTTCTATAGCTTCATTACCCATACTATTTGCAGGACAGTAGTGTTTAAAATAGACTTCTTTAAAGGTGAGGACCACCCCCTGTCTACATTTATAGATTAGTTGACAGGTAAGGTGCAGCGAGCAATGTTCTTTTTTAAAAAGAAAACAGAAAAGTCTGACATTTATATTACAAAGTGCAGGGTACAGGTATCAATGGAAAAAGTAAACAGCTGAAAGAGATTACAAAGGCATTTTTTATTCTTGAACAATTTACCTTGCATGCTTTTGTCTTCAATGCATTAGTAAAAAAATGATGACATGTGTGATTTAAGTCTATACATTGAATGCTTAGAAATCTTGACTTTCATGCTTATTTTGAAGGCATTGATATCATTGGGCTTTATTTTATCTTTATAAAACTCATGGGTGATGAAGGACATTATCAACTAATAGATGGAGATTAAGCAAAAGTCTTTTTATGCTCATAAATTGTCAAAGTTTTCTCATACTTGTAACAGTTTGATAGGACAAATATTTTGTTTTAACAATTGTTTATATAGACTTTGCATGACAAGGATAATTTGTTCTTTTTACTTCATTGATTCCTTAAAGAAAAACTCATTTCTAAAAAGTTTTGCTTTGTAATGTTTTGATAGGTTGAAACATCAAGGTTGAGATTAAGGTGGACATTTGAAGACGAGCATCCGAATTGAACAAAGAAACAAGGTTGTGATCAAGCGAAAATGAAGACGAATATAGTGGACTTGGAGGTTTTCTTGCAAATAGAAACTTGAAAAGCATTTTTTAATGCTTGTTTGGAGCTTCCATTTACTACCCTTTTTTTCTGTTTTTAGCTAACTCACTTTTCAATTTGGGCTTAAAATCAATCAATGACTTGATCTTTTCAAAGTTGGTTAAAATTGAACCTTAGACACTTACTAGATTTCAATTTGGGTTAAAATTGGACAAGGCAAACTTCACACTTCATTTTGGTGCTTCTAAAACGAACTCATCATTGCTTTGAGGAATTTAAAATTGAACATGTGTACTTTTTGTTTTGTAAACTTTTTTGCAAAGTAGTGTCATTTAAAAGGGCGTATGCGCTTCTCTCGCGCTTCACGGAAATCTTGAGAATCAAAAGTCTTTTTGATGACCCTAAGTTGCATAAAAGATTGCCTCCACACTTCAATTTGGGCATTTTAAAGTTGAACAAAACATGCGAGTGTGAGCACGATATATTGCAGAGGTTCTCCCCTTTGTTTTTCAATGAAGGTTGTGTGAACGACGGGATATGTTAGCTCGCTATTGTTTAACTTAGAGGGCCTGCCTTGTGGGAAAAAGTAATCACCCAAGGGAATGACCCAACCGAGAACATGCTAAAGCCAAGCGACTTCCACCTGGGATATAAGTGTGGATATTGGAACAAAGGCCAATATCACGAGGATTATTCTGATGAGATGGACAGCAATGGACTCTCGCCAATTTTGGATAATCCCCCATGAACGGAATGCCCGAATTAGAACCCTTGTTTAGAAATTGGCCAAAACCTTATCTATCTTGTTGGTGCAAGAGGTCATGTCCTCTGAAACTGCCCCACATAACATGCGGTCATGTTGTGGAAATGGAAAGTATGCCATGGGAGATTCATGGGTACTAATGCTTGGCTGACCCGAATAAGTGAGTGCCATGGAGGGGAGCCAGTGTGGTCAAGCATTTAGCCATTCGAACAAGATATGCACAGCTGGATTTATCCAAGTGGGAACCCAACAAGGTATTGTCTCATCAACCTATGAGTGTGAAAGTGCTTGGAAAAAACACATTGCTTGATCTTGAAAACATTTGGAAAACAAACATACACAAAAACCTTGAAATTTCAAACACCTTGTGGGGAACAAATACCTATTAACGAACTTTCCCACTCTTGCTTTCCCTAGGAATCACATTCCTAGAGGTTTCTAAGTGTGCAAATTCTATCATCATTTGTTTCCAATAAGGATAAACATAAGGAACTTTTGCCCTATTTTCCTCGATTTCCACACAAAGGACATTGTGGGATGAGAAAGAGAATGGGACACTAGACATATAGTTTGAAAACCTAAGCAAGCAAGTGTCTTGGATAAAAAGAACCTCATTTAACCAAGATAAAGAGACAAATTGGATTACACATGTGTTGTCTAACATGATTTCCCACAAGATCAAAATCCCAAAACCAAAGTTCAAGAAGCTTAGTCTAAAAGCTCGTGAGGAGCGTCTTGAGAGACTTTTCGAATTCAGGGAAAGATTGGTTTATAACTTTTACAGAAAAGCCTCAAGGAACAATCCAACATTATATGCATTTTATTGTCAACAAAATCCGAATTGTTTCAAAGGTTTGCATTTCTCCCATAGGAAGTCAAGCGTGTTCTTCAACACCGAGGTTTTGTAGAAAGAGAGTCACATCTAGGTTAAGGTTCAAGATCAAAGTTGTCATTCCCATTCATTCATCCATCAAATCAAAGTCTCATTTCATCATCAAACCTTTTTGAGAACTCTAGAATCAAACATCACACTAAACTTAGAGGGCTAAATCAACATCATCATATCTTGGCTTAACACACTTAGCCAACATAGTCTCAAATCATTGAACAAATTTTCTTTGAGATAACACAACTTCTTAAAGTCTATTAGTTCTCCAAAACATTGGCATAACACACTTTGTCAATTCATCCATTTTTGTGCAAGTTCCCTTAGGATAACACAACTTCCTAGGGAAAACAACTTCACAACCAATCTTGTTTGACTTAACGCATCTAGTCAAATTATCACATTCAAATCAAATCAAAAGCCCTTTCAAAGTTTAGCACACACATTCAAAAAGTTTTCCAAAGGCTTCATTCACTCATTCCATCCATTTTAACCCATCACCATCATCACCATCTTTGATCTTTTAGCTACCCTAGTTCTTCTCTTTTTGGACTTAAAGGATTAGGATCGAACAAATCCCTATTTTTATGGTCCAAACAAGATCTCAACACAAGAAGGACATGGAGAATATTAGAGACATATCAACTTCTATGGACATGAGTCATCTAAATATCGAAGTGAACCTAGCAGGATCAAGCAATCCCCCAAGCAACTCTCCCTTATCATCACAAAATCTTCAAGAGGAGAGTCATCAAGAGGATGACATAAATGAAGACATAGGGATGACACCAGAGGAAATCATGGAAATGATTCAAAATCCTAAGAACCATAAAATTGTTAGTGCTATGTTCAAATGCATAAATTCAATAGAAAGAGGAGGGGACATGCCCCCTCCCAACCTTAACACAAGCACTAGTGCAGTTGCATCCCCGTTGTCAAACATCAATCAAGAAGTACCTTGCATCACCTCAATCATCACACCAACCTCCCCGATTGTGAACAAGGGGAGTGCCATGTTCCAAGAATTGCAAGAACACCGCCTTGTGACTAATGAAGAAGCAATCATCACCCCTACATTTATTCCGGAAAACTCATTTCACCCTTACATCCCACTCACATTTCATAATCCCACTGGTTCATCCTCATTTCACGCCACACCAGCTTATCAATTGAACATACCAACTCCCCCACCGCATGAGGAAGTTGGTTTGCTTGGAACGACAGAAGCTATCAATCCTTTCTCTTTCCAAAGTGGTGCGTCATCCCTTCCCCCGCTTCCTTTCACATCTGCATCGCCTCCTGGAATAGGTCTTCCACCTTTAACCATCGAAAATTTTGCTAATCCAAGCAATCTGACCACCACTTTGAACCCGCTTCTTTTGCCCATATCCTCACAACAAATCGCAACCATTCCTATCACCACGGTTAATGCATCTATTGGTCCTCAAGTCTCCCAAAGCATGCCTCATCAAGGACCAATTGTCTCAACCACCCCACCCACAACCCAAATCACAGTCACAACCACAATCCCTCCACCCACCACGACAGTTGGCATGAGTCCTGCTCCACCACCAATCCCACTGCCAAAGCACAACATGACCAATTCATTCTCCATCATGTTGCAAAACGCACAACAAGCTGTACAAGTGCAAGCACAAGATCAAGCTCAAGCACAAGCCACACAAGTGCAAGCACAAACTCAAGCTCAAGCACAAGCTCAATCTCAAGCACAAGCCACACAAGCACAAGCACAAGCGCAAGCGCAAGTTCAAGCCCAAGCTCAAGCTCAAGCCCAACAAAAGACACAAGCTCAATACCAAGCGCAATTGCAAGCAATCCACCTGCAAGCCTACCACCAAGCCCTGTAAGACTTTCAGGCACAACACCAAGCTAAACAACAAGCTTTATTGGCACAACAATAGCTCGACCAACAACAAGCATTGTTGGCAAAACAGTAGCTAGACCAACAACAAGCGTTACTAGCTTAGCAACAACTTGACCAACAACAGGCTTCATGGGAACAACAACAGATGGACCAACAACAAGCACTATTGGAACAGCAACAGCAAGATCAACAACAAGCGTTGTTGGCACAAATGCAAGCTTACCAACAAGCCCTAAACGCACAACCATGCTCGCAGCAAACGCCGACCAGTACGCTCCCCACCCATCAAACACGTCCAACACCTCACCACTCATTCATCCCACCCCCCAACCCAAGCAAGGATGTCGCAACACAGATCAAATTGCTTTCGCAGTAGGTGTTGGACTTGCAAGTAGGAAAAACCACAAGGACACCAGGAAACTTGTGCCCTTATCCATTCGATAGAATTCTAACCATGGTACCATTTCTAAAGGGATTCGAGATCCCCAAATTTGATAAGTACAATGGAATGGGCAACCCTGAAAACCACGTCAGGGAATTTCAGGTGCACTGCATGGAAGTCGCATATGATGACATGTATCTAATGCGGCTCTTCCCCCGAAGCCTGACTGGTCTAGCTATGGAATGGTTTTCTCGCCTACCCACGGGCATTAAAACATTCGAGGAAATTGTGGAGGCTTTCCTTAAAAATTACGCTTTTAATATGGGTGCAGATGTTAGTTTAGAAGAACTATCTGCACTCAAACAAATAAGAGGAGAGTTATTTGCATCCTTCTTGCAAAGATGGCGATCCAAGGCCAATCAGAGCAAGTGGGCCATGCCAGAGGAACAACAAGTTTGCACCATCATATCCAACTTAGATGAAAACCTGGCGTTCTACCTAAAAATGCAGTGCATCACATCTTATGATCAACTAATTCCAAAGGCGCTTAACATCGAAAGAGCCCTTACTGCGCGAGGAGGCGCACCTACATTCACTCCACCGCAGGATAACCGCCTGTCCAACAACTACAATGATAAACCTCGAACATGGTCGAGGAACAAAAATATCATGAACGACGGCGTGGTTGATGCTAAGGTAGTCATCAGTGCTCCTAAGCAAAATACCCAAAATCATCATCATCCGCAAACTCATAACCGCAACAATGTGCAGGCTAATGCGGTAGTAGTACAGTCACAACTACCTTCCACCAGCCAAGTCAACAATGTGGGTAATCAAGGAGGACCACCTCCCCGCAACAAGTTTCCCCCCAAGAGGAAGTTCACAGCCCTTGGCGAATCGATTGAGTCTGTCATGAAGAAATTGGTCAAAGAAAACCTAATCAAAATTTCTAACTCCGAACAATACACAGAGCCCATGACCAAACCACCATGGTACAACAAGAATCTCATGTGTGACTTCCACAAATTTAAAGGACACACCACCGCCAACTGCATGAGACTCAAGAATATCATCCAAGACCTCATCGAGGATAAGGTCATCAACATCGAGCAGCCGGCCGGAAACCAAGACCTAAAAATCTACACGAATCCGATGCCGAATCATAATCAGGGAAATAACCAAGGGAATAATAAGGGTAAACAAAAGTATGCTAGTGCCAATCTAGTATATGAGGAGATAGTCAGATGTGTCGACGAGTTGGTCACTATCATAAATATCAAGGGAACCAACAATGACTGTGGAGTCACCACATGAGGCAAAAAAGTTACCATTATCGGGGCACCTGCTAAGACCCCCATTACCAACACAAAGGCCGTTCCCTATGATTACAATGTAATTGACCAACTGAAGAGAACACCCACACAAATATCCATCATGGAATTACTAAAAATTTCCGCCGCTCATCGACAGATCCTGGATGAAGCACTAGCTACCTCTACCGTCGCTGCTACCCTTGACACAGAGCAATTTCAGGCTATGGTAGGTAACATCGTTACCCCGAATCTCATCACATTTTCAGACCAAGATTTCCCCCCACAGCCATCTCATAACCGGGCACTTCACCTCCAAATCCTAGTTCATAAAAAGAAAGTCAAGCGAGTCCTGGTAGATGGTGGTGCAGGTCTTAATATTTGTTCTCTGAAACTTATAAAGAAATTGGGATTCGTCAAGGATTCCATCAATAAAAACAAAAGTATCACCATAAGAGCATATGATGACCAAGAAAGAGTGTCTCAGGGCACTATCAAGATCCCCATCCAAGTGGGGCCAACAACCATGGAAACAACTTGTCAAGTTCTTGACCTTGATTTGCCATACAACATCCTCCTGGGACGCCCATGGATACACGGAATGAAGGCAGTGGCCTCAACCTATCATCAGTGCATTAAGTTCTCATATCAAAACGAGGAGGTTACCATATATGGGGATCCCGAACCCTTCGCCTATTGCAAAAACTTGGAAGCCAAGTTTTACAAGATCCCTCAAGTACCTAAAAATGATGAAGGACCATCCACTTCATACATAGACCCAGCTAATCTCGCCTCCACTTCTGCGACAGAGACACCCGCCATCCCTGACATATCTAAGATCAAGAACATGATACAGGACAATGGATGTGGTGATTATAGAATGAAGAGAAATGCTTTTGTTGTAGGAGAGTTACCACAATCTCCTAGATCACATGGGCAACCACAATTGACTCAAACACCTGTCCGCACTAGAATAGAACCCTATGGATTCCACAGTTGGGGGGATCTCAGTTAGGAAAATGTGGACGAGGAGGACATCACAAACACTCTATACCAAGATGAAAGACCCACTCCCACCCTACCCATGGAGGAAACAAACAGAGGGTTACAAATGATGTTCGGCATGGGCTATAACAGGAATGAAAGCCTAGGAAGAAATAGTGATGGATGGTTGGAGCCCATCATTGTAGAAAGAAGAACGCAGAACCTTGGCCTCGGCTGTACCCCTCCAAGTATAACTGTGCATGGAAGAAGTGTTCCTAATAGGGCAGTCAGGTCCTCTCCTTGGGTCTTGACAACTAATCTTAGATTACCTGTGTCCACAGGCCTACCTCTCGATAACTTCACATTTGACATAACTGACATTTGTAGTAGTAGTGATGACGATGACACCATAGGTGGCCTACCTAGGCTCTTTGAAGATTCCACCTTACTGATGATTAGTGTCTCACCCGCTGAGCCAATCCAACAAACCCACCAAATCCACTTGGTGTACCCCCAACTCATCGATCACGACCAATGAGGACCGCCAATTCTAGACTCGTTCGAAAATGATGAGGCTCTCTCGGAATTCATGGGACTAAGGGATACTGTTCCATGTGGAGATCACAAGGCAGGATTTGATATCACTCTAGACACACAAGCATACTATGGGGAGACGATTGAGTCCTTTAGTCGTAAAAGAAAAAGATCAAGAATAAGCTCAGAGTTATTGAGTGAAAACCACACTGTGGCACTCTCTAACCATAAAATAGTAAAAATAAAGGACGCATCCAATGGCGAAAACCTCTCTGAGGTGCCAGAGGATGAAGGATTCAATCTTCCCCCTACTGCTCTACACCAGGAGAAGTCAACAGTATTGGCAGAACAGTGCAACCCGGTCAACTTAGGAACAGAATCAAAACCACAAATTACCTTCTATGCAGAATCCCTCCTAGAAGAAGAACAAAAACTACTGGCAGCTTTCCTAAAGGAGAGAAAGGTAAATTTTGCGTGGACCTATGCAGACATGCCAGGCCTGGATCCTGAAGTAGTAGTGCGTCATTTGGCCGTTCACCCCGGAGCAAAACCAGTTAGACAGAAGCTAAGGAAGATGCACCCACAAATAGCCTTGCTTGTAAAGATTGAACTACAGAAAATTTTGGATGTTGGCTTCATACGCCCGATCGACTATCCAGAATGGGTATCTAACCTTGTACCAGTCTCAAAACCAAAAGGGGGCATCCGCATCTGCACTAATTTCGGAGACCTAAACAAAGCATGTCCTAAGGATAACTTTCCACTACCCAATATTGACATGATAGTGGATATGACGGCCGGACATGAGATGCTGTCCCTAATGGATGGTTTCTCGGGGTACAACCAGATATTGATCACAAAAGAAGACCAACACAAGACAGCATTCACATGTCCTTGGGGCACCTACTGCTGGAATGTAATGCCATTTGGGTTGAAGAATGTAGGAGCTAGCTACCAAAGAGCCATGACATTAATCTTCCACAACATGATCCACAAAACAGTCAAAGATTATGTAGATGACATACTTGCTAAATCAAAGAAGAGACAAGACCATATAGCAACTCTAAGTGCTATCTTTGATAGGCTCGAACAATATAAGGTTAGACTCAACCCAAAGAAGTGTGTCTTTGGGGTACAATCAGGGAAGCTGCTAGGATACATAGTTTCAATGAGAGGGATAGAGGTAGACCCTGCAAAGGTAAAAGCAATCCTCGAAATGAAACCACCAAGAACGTTGAAACAACTAAGAGGATTGCAAGGAAGACTCCAGTCCATCCGAAGATTCATAGCACAATTGGCAGATAAACAAATTGCCTATTCACACCTACTTCACAAGGGAGTAGCTTTCAGATGGGATGACAAATGTGAGCAAGCATTCAAAAAAATAAAAGAATATCTACTTACACCACCTGTATTGATGCCACCAATTGTGGGGAAATCATTAATCCTATATATCTCCGCAACAACAGCCGCCCTGGGGGCCCTTTTAGCCCAACATGATGAAAAGGGAACCGAGCGGGCTATATACTACATCAGCAGAACAATGGTGGGACATGATCTCAATTACACATCAATAGAGAAAGCTTGCCTAGCATTGGTATTTGCGGATCAAAAATTCAGACACTACATGCTAGCACACCAAATCAAGTTGATTTCCAAAATAGACCCTCTAAAGTACCTATTGTCAAAAGCAGCGCTTACAGGTAGAATGGCTAAGTGGGTAATGATATTATCTGAACATGATATCGAGTATGTAGAATGAAAAGCCATAAAAGGACAAGTCATTGCGGATCAGCTGGCAGAAGCTCCCCTCTACACAGATAATCCACTCATATCAGAATTCCCAGATGAGTCCCTTTTTAACCTTGATGCAACAGACCACTGGAAGCTATACTTTGATGGCTCTCACACACAACATGGGTCGGGAGCTGGTGTGTTTTTCATCACGCCGCAAGGAGACTGCATACCTAGATCATACAAGCTGGCATTCCCTTGTAAGAACAATATAGCAGAATATGAGGCCTTGACCATAGGACTCAAGATTGCAGCACAATGGCGAATCATGGCACTAAAAGTCTATGGCGACTCGCAACTTATCATCAACCAAGTCAATGGTGAATACCAAACCAAGGATGATAAGCTCACACCATACAAGAAGGTGGTAGAAAGCCTCAAGGATCTTTCATTGATATTACCTTTGAGCAGATACCAAGGACAAACAACAGAGCGGCTGATGCAATGGCGAAAATTGGATCCTTACTCGACATCCCTCGTAACGTCTCGAAACATGAATTCCTCGTAGAGCAGCTTCTCGTACACACATTCAAGGTACCAGAGTCAGAATACGCATGTGAACTCATTGGTCCTGGTGATCTTTGGTATCATGATATATACACCTACCTAAAGTTAGGATTCCTCCCCACTGACATCACCCCGAACCTAAAACACACTTTCATCAAAAGGACTTCACGATTCATCATCCTAGGAGAGACCCTCTTCCGTAGGAGTACCAATGGAACCCTGTTACATTGTTTAAAACCCGAGGAAGCCCTGACTGCTCTAACTGAGGTACATAATGGCACGTGTGGGTCACACTCAAGTGGTATGACCTTGGCTAAAAAGTTGCTAAGAACAGGGTACTACTGGCCGACGATGGAAAAAGAGGCACACAATTTTGTTAGAAAATGCTTGCAATGCCAACAGCATGGAGATCTTATTCATGCACCAGCTCAAGAACTGCATCCTATTGTTACACCTTGGCCCTTTTCATAATGGGGGCTTGATCTCATTGGTAAAATATCACCCACGTTATCCAATGGCCATAAATTCATTATCACCGCCACCGAATACTTCACTAAGTGGGTCGAAGCAATTCCCATGACCTACATCACCGAAAAGCAGATATCCAAGTTTATCCTGAATTACCTCATTTGTCGGTATGGTGTCCCCGAATCCATTATCTCTGATAATGGGACGCCCTTCAAGAATCAGGATTTCTATGACTTGTGTGAAAAATTCAAAATCAAGCATCGCTTTTCCACTCCATATTATCCACAAGGCAATGGCCAAGCAGAAGCTACAAATAAAACCATTTTGAAAATCCTCAAGAAAATAGTCAATGACTCTGGTCGTGATTGGCATCTACAGTTAAATCCCACCTTATGGGCCTACCGCACCAGCATCCGCACACCAACAGGTGCCACCCCATTCTCTCTGGTCTACGGATCAGAGGCCATACTCCCCATTGAGATCAAGCTCCCATCACTAAGGATATCACTGCAAAACCTTATCACAGATGAGGAATACAGGGTCACAAGACTCAATGAGCTGGAATTACTAGATGAAAGGCACATGGATGCCCTTAATCATCTACAAGTGTACCAGAATCGCCTAAAAAGGAGCTACAACAAGAAGATCAGACAACGCACTTTCCAAGTTGGTGACCTTGTGCTGAAAGAAAACCGAAAGAACGTGCCAAATCCAGATACAAAGGGAAAGTTTGAGCCCAACTGGTTGGGACCTTTCGTCATCACTGCAAGTTACACATTAGGGGCATATCAACTAGCAACACCAGAAGGCGAGCCTTTGCAGGAGCCTCTGAATAGCTCTCATCTCAAAAAGTTTTATGCCTAAACCTTGCAAGGTATAGAACCAGAAAATACAAAAACAATCAGAAAAAGTCCTGAAAAAAAATGGTTACCTCGATGAAAACCTGGCAAACAGGCATCTTGGTGACAACAAAAAAATCAAAAGATCAAAAAATCAAAAAAAATCAAAAGAGGATTGAAAATAGTAAAAAGAAAAATCGTCCTCTAGTGAAAACCACTTCGGTGGCACTTTGGGCAAGTACCTTGGTGAAAACCTGGCAAACAGGCGTCAAGTGTAAATAAAGCACCTTCCCCATCTATCAGGATCTGCATGACTCATCCACTCCATTACATTCTACTCATCCGCTCGCATCCATACCATAGCCTGCATTGGTATTTGTACTATATTCCACCATTGGAACTACTTGGCATTTGAAAGATCAGTCTGTCCCACCTTTATCGAAGTAGTCTATCGCACCACACTGGGGGCACGTTCTCGCAACATCAAATCGAATTCGTGTATATTCTCGTGATCTTTTTCAAAATTCATCAAAAAACCAAAAACATCCAAATCATCAAAAATCCAAAAACATTCAAAAGTTTCATCAAAAAAAAAAACCAAAAAACATTCAAAAAAGCAAATCAAAAAACCAAAAACATTCAAAAAAAAAATCATGCGAAAATTCAAAAACATCCAAATCATCAAAAATCTAAAAACATGTCAAAATATCGGAAAATCTTCAAAAAAATCATCATTGAGTCTTGTCAATCTTTCACCTTGTCGAACTACGTCGTCTCTAAGCTTGAACGTAGGTAAGGCTGATCTTTGATCATCCCCCGAGACGGTTGGGTCAGTCCTTTAGGCGTCCGTCGCATTGGCAATCCGTTTGCCCATCTAGTCTGCATCTTAAGTCAGTCCTTTAGGCAATAAAATGGCAATCCATTTGTCCATATTATCATCAAGTCAATCCACCACCAGTCGAACTACGTTGTCTCTGCGTATATAACGTAGGCAAGGCTAATCTATGGATGAGCTCTCGAGACCCCTAGGATAGGTCTTTAAGATAGTCTGTTTGTAGTAAAATCTTGAAAATACCAAAAACATGGAAAAATGTGAAAATTCCAAAAACAGCCTCAAAACATTTGAAAAAACCAAAATGGTGCATCCATTTCATCTCGCTTTCACCCGTGATTGTCATCACTCATAATAAATCATCGTCATTTTCACCCTTTGGTGAGTTAGTCAGAAGCAAGTTTAGTAGGTTCTAAAGTGAACGCCTTATCATCAGAGTCTCAAGTCTAAGTCAGTAAGTCAGCAAGCTGGTCAACTCAGAGTATCAATAGCTTATCACGCAATCAATCTCACCAAAACCCTGATCACTACATGTCTTAGGATGAAGCTTTCTTGCGATGGACATAAGCGTCAGGTACCCCATAGTATTATAGCCTTGGCTAATGATACGAAGAACATTAGCTTGTTTGTTTACTTTATTTTGGACTTTTTGACTTATCTTATTTTGCGCTCATTCCAAGGACCTCTCGATGATGCCTAAACAAAACAGGTTTAGAGAGGAATGGGGCAACGATCATTATCTTTTTATCTATTGTGCTTGTTGGATATTCTTGTAAAATAACTTTGTCATGCATATTTTGTTCTGTTTGTAGGAAGGATGTTTTAGGTATCTTGCTAACCACATAAGAAGGCTTGCCTTTTTATGTTTTGGCCTGAGATGTCTAGAATATCTGAACTGCATTCTGAATAAGGTCATGTTTGTCAAGTGTGAACAAGAGTACTCCTATCTGATTGTCAAGTCAAAGTCCATCACACTAGGCGCAACGCCATAATGGTTCTTAATACCTTGATGCATCACACCTACGTGTGTTATCAAACATAAAGAAAGGTATGCTCTTTTCCCATCCCTGGATAAGCAACACATCATCATCATTCATCGTCATATCCAATAAAGTCTCGATGACTAATGGACTTATTGGACTTCTACATTCTTCTTAAATTTAAGGGTTCATCTCTCTCATTCTTCTATCTTCTGTCACGCTAACAATGCATCCATCGTGCATCCGTATTCTCATTTCGCATAATCATTTCATACCATCATATCAGGACAACATCATCCATCTCATCCATCTCATATGCATCGCATAATCATTTAACATGCTTAAAATAATATAGATTTGTTATTCTAAGCATCTTTTGAACATCTCATTTTCATCATCATTATCATATAGATCATATAGTCTCGTCATCCATACATCCATTTTTGAACCCCTTTATCGTGAGATCCACCTCAAATCGAATCTTTTCACTCGATCGCTCGAGGGGGCAATGTACTAATGTATTTCATTTCGCTAGGGCATCCGAAAAATCAGAAATTTTTTTAATTTCGATATCGGCAACATCATTCTTTGAACCAATGCAACAAGTACATTGCTTCAAAGAGGGGCAAAATGTAGACATCCAAAAATAACATTATACATTCCACTTTAACTAACATCATGCATTCAGTTCTTCTACTAATCAATTAAAGCAATTTATTGATTTAATCCTAAGGTTCATCAAGCTTAATTAAATAAATCAAATTATTTAATTAAGTTCCTAAGGTTCTTATTATTTGATTTAATAAATCAAACTGATTTAAAATCAAATATCAAATCCCTAAAATCCCCCAAGTTAATTAATCTAAATTTAATTAACTTTTAATCACAATTACCATTCTCTAGCTTTTGACTCAACTAGAGTCAAACCTAAACTCCTAACTAACCCACCCACTTGCATCAATAAATCAATTTATTGATTTATTAAAAAGAGTTATTTTCCCTCAATAACTCTCATCTTTGACTTTTTTGAACAAAGATTATTCCCCCCAAAACCCTCAACAACATGCATTTATTGACATTTTTCAAATTTGAATGGGCACATTGGCCAAAACTTGCACAAGCTTTGACCAATCCCATTATGACAAATGTCTCTATCCTATTGGATGGGATTTAGTCCCACATTGCCTAATTTTGGCCTCTCTTCTATCAACTTTTCCTATAAATGCAAGGCATTTTCTCTCATTTCTACAACACATTTTTGAATGCATCTACACTATAGGCAACTTGAGCTCATAGCAACTCATTGTCTATTGGCTTGGAAAGGGATTGGGAAAGGGCTCTCTCACATTTTCATGGAGGGCACCAATCCAACATAGAATAGGTTGTATTCATTTGCTCTAATGCATGTTTTATCTTAGTTATCATTACTATTTAGAGTCAATGATTCATATTATTCTATGAGGATGGCTGAATCTATACCAATTCATGTATAAGATTTCACCATCCTACACTACCAACCCAACAGGAGAAATGCCATCAAATCTCCTTCCATATTTGAGCCCTTAGCCAATGAGAAACATCAAACTGAGCAACCATACTCATCCTAGCTCATGTAGTGAGCTTATCTTTCTATTATTAATGCTTCAGCAAGAAGGGAATATAAGAGTAACAACAATCACAACCTTTCCATGGTGGTGACTAGGGTTCCAAACCCTAAGCAATGAGAACAAAATAGACTTTGCGCTATTCTTTCCTTCCTTTCAAGTCATTCAATGACTTTTTCAAAGTTAATAATGCATTGAAGTCCGATGAAACAAAGCACAATAATTATCAAACTATCATAATGCTTATGAGTCCACTGCCAAGTCATTCAAAAATGCCAACAACATAATCACCTTATATCATTACATCCAAATTGTCGATGCCACATAAGCTGCCAAGTATTATTTCCAAGAGACTTTACACAAACTCAAAATCAATATAAGTGCAAGGTGACCGATGTGGTAAGATCACCACAATGTATGCTTAAGAAAACCCGATAGGGTTTAGACAATTTTTTATGTCGACTCCTTAATGTTTAGGATGCCTGACAAGGGCTTGAATTGATTTGTTTAACAAAGACCTTATATCTCTTTAGTGCCCAACACCATTTATGATGTTAAATATAAATATTTCAATATCTTGACCATAGGTTATATTAACCATGAAATACTTCAAATAAATTCACCAATGTAACATATATAATTAAAATATAAGTTGCCTGAAGCCATGTGCTTTATGTCTTGAAGACCCCGTTAATAAAAAAAACTCTATAAATAAAATATATACAGGTGACCTGAACCTATAATCTGCATTTCTTGAAACTTGTGTGTGCAAACATAAGAATTCATATCACATTTGAACTATCAGTCCATATAATCTTTTTTTTGCACAAATGTATAAGAGAATGTATTTCTCAAAAAGAACTTGCCAATGTATATGTCAGCCAGAGTATGTATGCCATTGTCCATGGTGTCTAAGATGCCTGAAACACTAGTTCTGTTTGAACCAAATTGAATACACCACAACCTAAAAAGATCAAACTGGATAAACTGGAGACCTATCAAGATAACAATGTCACATATTTGAAGCAAATGCATGTCCTGACACAATGAACACCATGTCAAATATCAGTACCAACATTTTCATGTAAAAAACACTAAAATCTGTAACTGTAAGCCATGAAAGGACCATGCAAAGCAACTATAATCATCAAGAGCCATCAAGATTAGATCATGTCAAAGTGTCATGTGCCAGCCATGAACCATGTGAACCAATTATAACATGTAACTGCAAATCATATGTAAAACTACATCCCATCAACATCCATCAAGCATATTATCAAGCATATCATCTCAATCCTCTAACTGCATAACTACATAATACCAACCATGTGAATCGACATAACATGCATTCATCAGACTAAGAATCCAAAGAATAGAACCAGTGATGTCATGAACCCCATAAAACAATTTTGGAATCTAGGACAAACTAAGACATAAACAACTGAAATCCAACAATCTCATATGGGAAAGTTCACAAATATGTGATACAAAAAGGGGGTCTTAAGATGCCACTTTTTTCTTAAATTAATAGTCTAATATTCAAATTGGAAAATAAAGATATTTACACTCAAAATTTGAAGACGCAGCAAGAAAAATAGTTTTAATGCTCTGAATCTACTTTCTCAACTACTATTTTAAAAAACAAATGGTGAAGATTAAGGGTTTAAAAAAGGGGGAGGACACAAAGTGGTCCTATTATTTTCCAAAAATCATAACATAGCATCTATTGTGCTCCCCCTAAAATTTTAAGTTTCTTTAGAATTTAAAAAAATTCTTCAATGAGAAATTATCTAACACCATGCAGTTTATGTTGGATTTTTCAGCTAATCTTTTAATGAAAATATGATTTTTTACTATTTTTGAAGTGGACATCCTAAAAATTAGAAATTTGAGTGTGCTCCCTTTTAAACCTTTTGAAAAGTTATTTTTTTTCAATACACATAGAATGGAGTCTAGTATCTAAAAATGTAATTTATTTCAAAATATGATGAATGTGTAAAAAACTATACCCAAAATACCACATGTTGGTTTTTGAAAAAAAATGGACACACTAACTATAATGATGGACAATTACCCTATGTTACACTAACAAAATAAATTAATGATGAAAACCTTAACATAATCAAAAAATGAAAAAAAAATGGTTAGATAGATAATAGAGAGCTTAACATCATCATGGTATTTTTAGAAATTTGCATTGAAGCACATGGAAACCTAGTGGAGAGCATGACATAAAGTGTGATTTATTTTATGTCTTTTTTAAAACACTTCTCTGGCATGAAATGCCCATGCAACTATTTCGGTTGGATGTGTTGGATGTTGTGGTTGTGTTGTTGATATGTGGTTGTCATTGATGTCAACACTATTAGCATTGATAATTCTGAAGGTTGTATATGTCGAGGATATTGAGAAAATTAGAATAAATATGTTGTAGGAAGTTTGTGAAGTTGTGAAGATCTGAATGGTTGAAAGCTATGTAAGTTGGTAATCAAAAGTCACACATCAAAGGGTTTGTATGTTCTCTAGAAGTTTCAGTGGTACGCATCAAGATTGGAGAAAGTTGCGAGTTTATGAGTTCCTACAGTTATTTTGTTACTGTAGCAGGTGTTTCTGGAAGAAGAGAATGCAATTCTAGAAAATTGAGTTGTTGTGTATGCTAGTGTGATGTTCATTGATGTTTCTACATTGTTCTCTATCATTGTGGTATGTCTACATTGATTGGTGTGCTCGTGATTGAAGATTTTCCTTTGTGTGTTGTGCTCGAGGTTTTCATGTTCTTGGCTGACATGATGGTGGTAGTGTGTTGTGCATCCTTATGGATTAAGCTTTTTATTATTTGGCATGTTTGAGGATATTGATTTAGGTATTCATTACTATGTGACCAACTTAGGTTGGTGTGCATTGAGATTTGTTCATAAATTGGGCCGACAGTTGTAATTTATTCTATATTTGTGGCTGACAAAGTTGTTGATGTAAATTCATGTAGTGGATATATAAGAGCGACTGTTTCTTCATTTTTAATTGTGTGTGTGTGGTGTATGCTTGATGCATGTATGCAAAATGTGTGAATAAAGATCAGATCATTTGATTTTAGAGAAGAGTGTGAAGAAGATTGAGCGAAGTGTGGAGAAGTGTTTTTGCGCCTAACCGGATCTGTCATCAGGATTTTGTAGTAGCTAATTTCTTACTTCAACCTCATCAGATGGATTTAATATGATTGTTCTATGTAAGGAAATGAGATCTAGGAAGTGTGCTTGAATGCATGTGCATTCCCTATTCATTTTTCATTATACTTCTAATAGGGTATAATCTTGTGGACTAACATCCACCATGGTTTTTTCCCCTAATAGGGTTTCCACGTATAAAATCTTGGTGTTCATATTTTTTTGATGTGTTGTTGATTTATGCTTTCACTGTTAATTATCAGATCTGAGATTAGAGGTTGATTAAGGTTGAATAAGTTTCAATTTAGTAACAACTGATTCACCCCCCTCTCGGTTGCCTATCCTTGTTTTGCCAACAATTGGTATCAAAGCAGGTTCCTCTAAAGAAGTTTAATATCTTGAGGTGATCCGAGATGGCATCATAGAAGAAGGATAGTCCTAGATTTGATGGTACAAATTACTCTCTATGGAAATCTAGAATGGAGTGTCATTTGAAGTGCATTGGTGAAAACTTTTGGAAGATTACAAAGAACGAATATAATATTCCTCAGAATGGTCCCACTACTCCTGATGAGATCAAAGAAGTTGAGAATAATATCAGGGCTATAGAAGCATTGCTAAGTGCTTTGACAGATTCAAAGATGAAAAATGTGATAGGTCTGAAGATAGCACATGAGATTTGTTAGATGTTATGGTTGTATTGCTGATATGTGGTTGTCATTTATGTCAACACTATTAGCATTGGTGATGCTTAAGGTTGTATATGTTGAGGATATTGAGAAAATTATAATAAATATATTGTAGGCAGTCTGTGATGTTGTGATGATCCAAGTGGTGAAAATTTATGTATATTGATAATTAGAAGGTGCATATAAGAGGGTTTTTTTCTGATCCTATCTAGTATGTCGTCCGAAAGTTTCAATGGTACACATCAAGAATTGAGAAAGTTATGAAGATTTGTGTTCCTACATTTATTTAGTTATTGTAGCAAGTGTTTCAGGAAGATGAGATTGAAATTCTGGTAAATTTGGTTGTTTCATATTTTTTTGAGATGATCAATAATGTTTCTAGATCATTCTCTATTATTTTAGTACATCCACATTAATTGGAGTGCTTGTGATTGAAGATTTTTCCTTATGTGTTCAAGTTTTTCATGTTTTTGGCTGACATGATGGTGATAGCATGTTGCAAATCTCTATGGATTAATAATTTATTGTTTGGTGTGCTTGAAGGTGTTTATTTGGGTCCTCACTATGTTGTGACCGATTTTTGTTGGTTCACATTAAGATTTATTTATGTATTGAGGCCGATAGTTGTAATTTATTCTTTATTTGTGGCCGATAGAGTAGTTGATGTAAATCCGTGTAGCGGATATATAAGAGTAGTTTTTTTCCTCATTTTGATGTATGCTCGGTGTGTGTATGTGAAGTACATGTGCAAATAAAGATCAAATCATTCACGATCAGAGCAGAGTGTGAAAGAGATTGAGCAGAGTGTGGAAGAGTTTGACCAGAGTGTGTAGAATTTTTTATGTGTTTAACCGGAACTATCATCAGGATTCTATAGAAGCTAATTTCTAAGTTCAGCCTCATTAGATGGATCTAATATAATTATTGTATGTAAGGCAATGAGCCTTCCTTTGAGCAGTAAGCTCTAGGCAGTGTGCCTGAATGCATGTCCATTCCCTATTTACTCTTCATTATACTTTTAATAGGGTATAATCTTGTGGTCTAAGATCCACTGTAGTTTTCCCATAATAGGGTTTCCACATATAAAATCTTGGTGTTCAATGTGTCTCTGATGTGTTATTGATTTATTCTTGCACTGTTAATTATTAGATTTGAGATTAAAGGTTGATTAATGCTGAATAAGTTTGATTTTGGTAGCAACTAATTCACCTTCCTCTCTCAGTTGTCTATTCTTGTTTTTTCAACAAGATCTGGAATAAATTAGAGACATTGCATGAAGGAGATGCACAAGTGAATATTGCTAAGTTAACAAGTTGGAAAGGCAAGTGGGAGAACTTGAAGATGAGTGAAGATGAAAACATTGCTGCTTTCATGTAGAAGGAAAATGAACTAGTGATGGGTATTATATGTGCTAGTGGAGTTATGGAAGAAGATGAGATTGTAGCTAAAGTGCTAAGATCAGTGCCTACCTCTTACAAAAAATAATCTCATGCTATTGAAGATATCAGGACAGTAACAAATGTGAAAAGAGACATATTGATTGGTAAACTAGTTGCCTTTGATTTGAGTGAGTTTGGTGAGTCTACTCCTAAAAAAAAATCTACATTTAAAGCTACTATATCTGGAAAGAGCCAACAAAGATATGATCCAAGAGAAAGTTCCAGAAATACATTCAAGTATGAAGTTGAGATGATACATATTGAAGATGAAGAAAGAGAGCTAGAAGAGCTGTAAGCATTGATTGTGAAAACAGAATCCAAAGGACATCGTAAGTATAAAGGAAAGCTGCCCATTAAATGTTTCTCTTGCAATAAAATAGGTCACTTTGCATCAAGGTGTCCTGAAAGAATTTCTAAGTATAAACTTGACAAGTCTAGATTTTAAAAGAAATATTATTATGCTGAAGAAGTTGTTACTGATGATGAATCTGATAAAGAAACTAGAAATGAAGATGGATGGGTATTCATTGCTATCAAAGAAAATGGTACGGTGTCCACTGAATCTGCTAACAATCAGAATATTGGGAAAGCTCTTGCAGCCAAAATTGATGAATATGATGAATGGGTGATTGACAGTGGATGATCACATCATATGATTGGTGACAAAAGAAAGATTTTAAGCTTGCAAAAGTATGACAGTGGTGTTGTAATATTTGGAGATAACAATGCTAGTGTGATTTGTGGTAGAGGCACTATTTCTCTCGGTGGTAAATGTATTATTGATGATGTTATTTATGTTGAAGGATTGAAGCATAACTTGTTGAGTGTTGGACATATGGTAGATAAGGGATACAATATCCAGTTCAAAGATGGTAAGTGTAGGATATTGGAAAGCTCTAGAAATGTAATTGCTTCAAGTACAAAGACAAGAGGTAATATTTTTCACCTGAGTGTTTCTAGTGAAAGTTACTTAATTTCTTAAGTTGATGTAAGTTGGTTATGGCATAGAAGGTTGTGTCATGTGATTTTTGATAAAATTATCAAAGTAAGCTCCTCTCAAGCAGTCAGAGATCTACCTAAGTTAGTGAAGCCTACTAGCACTTTGTGCAAGGAATGGCAGATGGGAAAGTAGACAAGAATTTCCTTTAGGAGTAAACAACATCATTCTAATGGAGTGCTAGAGTTGGTTCATACTAATCTATGTGGTTCATCCAGAATCAGAAGTCTACAAGGATAAAAGTACTTTATGTTGATTATTGATGATTACTCTAGGATGATATGGGTTGCTTTCTTGAGATAAAACCATGAAGCACTAGAAAATTTAAAATGTTTCAAGGCTTTGGCAGAAAATGAGATAGGTTTGAAGGTCAAATTCTTAAGATTAGATAGAGGCAGTGAATTCACTTCCCAGGAGTACAATACATTTTGTGAAGAGCATGGAATGAAAAGATAGCTATTTGCTCCCCGGACCCCTCAATAGAACAAACTTGTTGAAAGGAAGAACATAACAGTTCTAGATGTTGATATAACTATGATGTTGGAAGGTAATGTCCCTCATATCTACTGGAGAGAAGTTGTAAGCACTGCTATATACACTATCAATTGGGTAAATGTTAATGGAAAATCTGGTAAGATTCCTTTTGAGTTGTCATTTGGTTATAATCCTACCGTTAAATATTTCAAAATCTTTGGAAGTATATGTTATATTAAGAGAGATGAAGATATTGGCAAGTTTGATGCTAGAAGTGATGCAGGAATCTTTTTGGGTTACTCTACCAAGAGCAAAGCATATCGGTGCTACAATAGAAGATTGAAGAAAATGGTTGAAAGTGCAAATGTCAAAGTTGATGAAGACACTGTTAGATCATCCAAATACTGTGGATATGATTTAGATGACCAACAAGATAGTACTGATAATGGAAAGAATATACAGACACACAATCAAGTTCAAATTGTTATAGGGAATCAAGAGAATCATGAAGAAGAAGCTAGTGGAAGTGCAGAAGAGAGAACATAAGAACCAGAAGTTAGAGAGAATCCAAAAGTTCCAGGGTATGTAAAGGTAAATCACTCTGAGAATCAGAATATAGGAGACAAGAAAAAAGCTGTGTAGACTAGAAGAAGAATTGTAGAAGAATGTTTCTTGATTTCCAAAACTGAGCCTAGTAATGTCAATGAAGCATGTAAAGATGAATATTGGATGGAAGCAATGAAGGAAGAACTGATGCAAATAGAGAAAAATGATACATGGACTCTTGTTCCTAGACCTTAGGATAAAAATGTGATTGGAACCAAATGGGTCTTTCAGAATAAGCTGAATGAACAAGGTGAATTTGTCAAAAATAAAGAAAGACTTGTATGTAAAGGATACTCACAAATGGAAGGTATTGATTTTGAAGAAACCATTGCCCCTATTTGCAGAATTGAAGTTGTAAGGTTATTTCATGTTTATGCTAGTTTCAAAAATTACAAAGTCTATCAAATGGATGTGAAGTCAACATTTCTGAATGGTGAGTTAGAAGAAGAATTTTATGTTGAGCAACTAGATGGATTTCAATTGACTAATGAAAATGATATGGTTTGTTGGTTGAAGAGTGCATTGTATGGACTCAAACAAGCCCCTAGATCGTGGTATGCAAGACTGGATAAATACTTGTTGAATCTTGGATTCAACAAAGGTACTGCTAACAACAATTTGTATTTCAAGATGGATCAGGACAAAGAATTGTTTATTGAATTTTTTTTTGATGACATTATTTTTGAAGGTGGTGATGACTTATGCATGAAATTTCTGATGAAATGAAAAGTGAATTTGAGATGCCAATGGTTGGAGAGCTGAAATTCTTTCTAGGATTACAAATAACTTAGTTATATGATGGAATTTTCATATCTCAGTCCAAATACGTAAAAGAGTTACTGAATTTTTTTGGCATGGAAGATTCAAAACTAGTTGGTACACCCATGCTAACTAGGTGCAAGTTAACACAAAATTATGATTCTCCTAAGGCTAATCAAACAAGGTACATGTCAATGATTGGTGGATTGCAATATTTGAATCAAACTAGACCAAGTATTATGAATGATGTGTGCATGGTTGCTAGATATCAAGCTGATCCAAAGGAATCACATGTGACTACAATAAAGAGGATTTTTAGATACTTGAAAGGAACATTTGATTTTGGTATTTATTATCCTAAGGATGATGATCTTACTCTAAATTCCTTTAAAAATACGGATTGGGTAGGAGATGTAGATGACATGGAAAGTACAAATGGTGGTGCATTCTTCTTAGGGAAGAAGTTGGTGTCTTGGCTAAGTAAAAAGAATAATTCCATTTCCTTATCTATTGCTGAAGCAGAATATATTATTGTTGCAAACAATTGCACTCAAGTATTATGGATGAAACAAATGCTGAGAGATATCAGAAATGAGTATAATGAGCCTATTTCTATATTTTGTGACAATTCAAGTGCAATAAAAATTTCCAAGAATCTGGTGTTACACTCAAAGATAAAACATATATCTATCAAGTATCACTTTTTGAGAGACAAAGTGAATGATAAAGAAGCTAGATTGGAATATGTGCCCACTAAGGAACAAATTCTAGATAGCTTTACTAAATTGTTGCCTAAGTATACTTTTGAGTATCTCATAGTCAAGTTAGGGTTGGTTTCCCCTCCTAATCTGAACTAAGATGCAAGTCTTTGCATCAATCTGTGGACTCATAGTCAGATCTTATTTTGGATTGATGTTGTGGTGGTTGCTACTTAGGGGGAGTAGTCAGATGATTCTGATATGTTGTTTAGAGCTTGTGTACCTTTTCCATTGATGTCAAAGGGGGAGAAGTGTAATGTGAAAAACATTTTACTATGAGGAGAAGTGCAAGGGGGAGAAGTATAGAACAAAGAGGGAGAAGAGTATTGTTGATGGTATTTTTCACATCATGTGTTGCCATAAATGCCAAAGGGGGAGATTGTTGGATGTTGTGGTTGTGTTGCTGATATGTGGCTGTCATTTATGTCAACACTATTAGCATTGATGATTATGAAAGCTGTATATGTCGAGGATATTGAGAAAATTAGAATAAATATGTTGTGGGTAGTCTGTGAAGTTGTGAAGATCTGAATGGTGGAGAGTTATGTAAGTTAGTAATCAAAATTCGTGCATCAAAGGGTTTTTTGTTGAGCCTGTCTAGTATGTTCTCTATAATTTTTAGTGGTATGCATCAAGATTGGAGAAAGTTATGAGTTTTTGAGTTCCTACAACTATTTTGTTACTGTAGAAAGTGTTTCTAGAAGAAGAGAATGCAATTATGGAAAATTGAGTTGTTGTGTATACTACTATGATGTTCAATGATGTTTCTAGATCATTCTATATCATTGTGGTATGTCTGCATTGATTAGTGTGCTCATGATCGAAGATTTTCTTTTGTGTGTTGTGCTCGAGGTTTTTATGTTCTTGACCAACATGATGGTGGTAGCATGTTGCGGATCCTTATGCATTAAGTTTTTATTGTTTTGCATGTTCGAGGATGTTGATTTAGTTCTTCATTACTATGTGACTGACTTAGGTTGGTGCACATGAGATTTGTTCATAAATTGGGCCGACAGTTGTAATTTATTCTTTATTTGTTGTCCACAAAGTTCTTGATGTAAATTCATGTAGAAGATATATAAGAGAGATTGTTTCTTCATTTTGAAGTGTGTGTGTGTGGTGTATGTGAAATGTATGTATGCAAAATGTATGAATAAAGAATAGATCATTTGATTTTAGATCAAAGTGTGAAGAAGATTGAGTGAAAGGTGGAGAAGTGTTTATGTGCCTAACCAAAACTATCATCAAGCTTTTGTAGAAGCTAATTTCTCATTTCAACCTCATCAGATGGATTTAATCTGATTATTCTATGTAAGGTAGTGAGCCTTCCCTTTGAGCAGTGAGCTCTAGGTAGTTTGTCTGAATGCATGTGCATTCCCTATTCATTTTTCATTATACTTCTAATAGGGTATAATCTTGTGGACTAACATCCACTGTGGTTTTTTACCCTAACAAGGTTTCCACGTATAAAATCTTGGTGTTCATGTGTTTCTAATGTGTTGTTGATTTATGCTTTCACAGTTAATTATGAGATCTGAGATTAAAGGTTGATTAAGGTTGAATAAGTTTAAATTATGTAACAACTAATTCACCCCCCTCTCAATTGTCTATCCTTGTTTTTCCAACAGGATGCCCAAGGAAAATCCAACCTAAAGGGTTGGTATTTCTCAATGAAAATCATTTGACGAGTTCGAAATTTGGCACTAGACAAAATTAAATGAATTTTCAGAATGCTATAGCCAAATGAGAGAGAGAGAGAGAGGGAGGGAGGGGTAGGTAGAGAGAGGGAGATGAGAGATAGAAAGAGGGGGGAGGGAGAGAGATACAAAGAGAGAAGACAGAGTGGTATGGAGTGATGGAAGGAAAGGTAGGTAGAGAGAGGGAGAGGAGAGATAGAGATAGAGAAGTAGGTAAATAGAGTGGTAGGGATGGAGAGCTAGAGGGAGAGGCAGGGTTGAAAATAGAGAGGTGAGAAAGAGAGGTAGGTAGACTAAGGAAGAGGGTAGGTAGAGATAATTAGAGAGGGAAGGAAAGAAGGAATGAGAGGTAGGGAGGGAGGGAGAGAAAGGTGAGAGA
>VCHN02004804.1:0-11048 GCA_007115665.2 Sequoiadendron giganteum | reverse complement strand
GAGAGAGAGATAAAGGGAGTGGGGGAGAGATAGAGGGTAGAGGATAGAGGGTATAAGGGTTAAGGGTAGAGGGTAGAGGGGAGAGAGATATAATTAGGGTTTAAGGGTTGAGGGTAGATGATAAAGGGTATAAGGGTTAAGGGTAGAGAGTAGAGGGGAGAGAGATATAATTAGGGTTTAAGGGTTGAGGGTATAAGGGTTAAGGGGAGAGGGGAGAGGGGAGAGAGACAAAAGGAGTGAGTGAGTGAGAGAGAGAGAGAGAGAGAGAGTTGAGAGAGGGAGAGGGGGTAGGAGGGAGAGACTTGAGAGAGAGAGACAGAGGGAGTGGGAGAAAGACAGGGAAACCTTTAGTGGTGAATCTTTGTCAATTGGAAAATTCTAGGAATCGGGCAAATCGAAATTGGTGAATTTACCGTATCCAACAGGGTGTTCAAATCACTCATATTCCACGAACTATCGGTCCAATGCATGTCCATTCACCAGCGGTTTTTTTTATGAGGCATGTGTAGGCAATAAATTCACCATAACAGACTACATGTTTCCAATGGACCGATTAATATTTTCACTTGGAATCCCAGGGAGCATGTCATAAAACACCAACATATTCACCAATTCTATTTAAACAACATTATATGAGGACCCATTTTGCCAATTAAAATTTATAAATAGTTGGTTGTGAAGACCCATTTTTCCAATTAAAATTTATAAATAGTTGCTTATGAGGACCTATTTCACCAATAATATTTAAAAAAAATTACATTTGAGGACACATTTCGCCTTGAAAATTACAAGGTATTGTTGTATAAGCACACAAGATTCACCAAATTTTTAATATACCATTTTAAAATCCCACAAAATTCACCAAATATGGATTGATATAAATACAATTGAAACTTTTATTTATTCTTACACATTTTGTTCGGTTCTGAGGTTCTACTTCTCAATTCAGAAGTCAGCAAAACCCGAAAACGTAGACTCAAAGATGAGTGATCATTTCTTCAAATTGTTATTAGTTATTAGTTATAATAATAAAATTTATTTATCTATTTTCCATTCTCGCTTCAGTCTCAAACATGATTTTGAGTAGGGAATCGGATCTATATTCTCTGTTGGTCTATCTTTCTTAAACAAGAAGACATTTTTTCCAATTTTTATTCAAAGTGAGATATCAATATGTCAAGGAGCAAGGGTATGACTCCTGAGGGTAATGAAGAGACTAGGAGGCCATCATAATGCCCAAAACATGGAGGTACCATACAGTCTTACTTTGGAATTGGCAAAGCTTCTAACCCATCAGATCAAGGTGGAGCTACATCATCAACTCTTCCATCAATTATTATTGAAGATGGCATTGACAATACCTCACCACCATAGGAAGGTCAAGGTGAGATTTTCATTGAGTTAAATCAAAATGTATCAAATGAGGATGGCAATACTATAGAAGATATTCCAAGGGATACCTTGGCTAGCCATAATGAGATAATTGACTTGGATGAGGATGATGTTGGTAGCAAGAAAAGAAAAGGAAAATCAAAATTGGGGCACGAGTGGGAAATGACAAGGAATTTTCAACTTGGTTGGTTGTCTAAGTACCCATTCCTTGAACCAATGGGGGTATCAAACGAAAATGATATTCAAAGGGAAACAAAGGTAAAATGTAATATTTGTAGTTGGAAATGTGGAAGAGACAAGACGATGCAGCTAAAGCTTGACACTATAGAAAATCATATCAAGAAAGTTTACAAAAAAAAAATCATATACGGAAAGGAACAATCAGTCGTACGATGGAAATTAGGAAGAATGTCTTCATGTTAAGTATACCGTGGATTATGGAGAGCATAACCATAGAATGTGGAAGATTAAAAAATGTGAATGTACACTTGAGGCTCATTTTGGAAAATCCATGGCAGTAGCAAATCTGTCAAAAACTATTTAGATGAGTGTTGTTTTTCATATTTTTTCTAGGGGGCGTTCTATGATAGACTACCCAAAATATTTTGATTTATTATCTTATTTGAGTGTTCCCCACTTTTCCTTCTCACATTGGTCAATAAAATCTAGATGGGAATGGGTGAACTGTCTTGCTGCAGTGGAAAAGCAAGATTTAAAAGAGAAAGTAAAAGAGTCAAATCTCATTGCAGTATCTTTAGATGAAGTTACTATAGTAGACAATACTTCTTGGGTTTGTATGCATTTGTATACTGTAAAACAACATGTTCACCAAGCTCATCTTCTTTGTGTTCATAAAATGAAGGACAGTTCAACATCGCAAAATCTATTTGAACTAGTCAAGAAATCTTTGAATGAAATTGCAGGTATGGATGAGTTGACAATTGCCAAAAAGTTGGTGTGTGTAGGAGCTGATGGAGCTACAGTGATGCAAGGTCAAAGGAGTGGCCTTTGCACAAAGTTACAAACTACTTGTGCACCATACATGCTTGGCATTCACTGCATGGCCCATAGAATGAATTTAGCATTCAAAATTGTAAGCAAGTTTCCTACAGTATCAAAAGTTGAAAATCTAGTTCACGAGATCTATGCATACTTCTGTCGAAGTCCCAAATATTTCCTCGAATTTCAACATTTTGTTGAGGGAATAACACCTGGAAATAAGCTTCTTAAGGATTTCGATACCAGATGGATCTCCCTGCATGGACCAGCGCAACGAGTTCTTTCAGAATATCAATCCTTGATTGGAGTGATGTACGAGCATTGTAGCACAATAGACAAAGCTCCTAACCTCTTACATAGGTTAAACGATATAGAGACACTCTTGAATTTAGCTAGTCTTCTCCTCATGCTAGATGAGTTGAAAAATCTTGTGAAGAAAGCCCAAGAAAGAACTATGTATATTTATGAATATGCCAATCTACATAAACTTACATGCTTGGCCCTCAATCATCTATATCTAGATCTAACACAAGAAGGCGCAAATTATTTGATGTGGCAAAAAATTACTAATTTGAATAATTTTGATAATTATTTATAGTTTAATGCAAGCGGGCACTTATGTATTTGTGTACGTGGATATGAGATACCAATGTACCATTGTAAGATAGGCAGGCGCTCTAGAAAAGAAGTACTTGTTAATGAGGAAGATTTTAACGACATTGTTAAATCTGTTAGTGATAATTTGAAGGAAATTGCAAAATCTCTTTCCTCAGAGATTCGTGAAAGATTCCCTCGACATGAAATACTTGAAGCCATGGGTATTGTGTATCCTCAATTTTGGGTAAACCGAGATAACCCAAAATATTTTCATGATCAAGTAAAAATCTTGATTGAATAGTTTTTAGAAAAGGTAACATACAATGAACAAATAATAGAAGGAATTTTAGATGAAAAAAAGCTTAGAAAGCAATCTCGGATTTTTGCAGCAACTATGAGGGAGCAGTATAAATCCATGGGCAAGCAGAAGGCCTTTGAACTGGGATCAATAAAAAAGGTTTGGACAAGCTTAGGTCAGAGTGAAATATTGCGTGGTTCGATGTCAGAATATTTCAAACTTGTTGATTTATGTCAAACAATGATATTGGGGTCGGTGGAGGATGAGAGAGTTTTCAGTACATTGGGGTTTTTGAAATCAAAGTTAAGAAACAAATTGGACAAGAATTTGGAAAATTGCTTGAGGATGAAAGGAACTGCGTATAATGTCAAAAAATTTCCTTTTGAAAGGGCACTCGCAATCTAGAGGTCCACATGTGAAAGAAGAGGGACTGGGTTGTGCAACATAGGCTCTCCAATTCACACAAATCACACAATGAATGTTGAATTTGAGACACGAGCCAAAGAAAGTGAAGACCAGAATCAGAATGAAGATGACTCTTTTACTCTATCTCAAGATGAGCATCGGTTTGAGGACCCTGAATCTGTTTGGGAAATGGAAGAGAATTAGTAGGTTTTAGGTATTTTTACTACACTTCATGAATCAGTTTCCATTGTTCCAAAGTCCAAACTGTAGTTGATGATATTTTATATTGTATTCAATGAACATTGAAATTGTGAATCATTGCACTTCATGATATCTTATTTTATATTGCACTCAAGCACTGCATGAATCATATTCCAAACTGTAGTTGATGATTTTTTATATTGTATTGAAATAAATTGTGAATCATTGCACTTCAGGATATTTTATTTTATATTGCACTCCATGATATTTTATATTATATTGCACTTCATGAATCATATGCCAAATTCAAACTGTAGTTGATGATATTTTATAAATTATATAGTATTCCATCATCCATGAAATTGTGATATTAAAATTTAAATTTGATCTCTTAAAAGGAAATTTAATTTTTCTTTACAAAGAAACTAGCCTCCACCGAGTCCACCCCACTTATCTTCCACATATCAATAATCACAAAAATAAACGACACTTTGATTTTATGATTCATAAATTATGAACAATGCAAATTGTAGAAATTTGTGTGACAAGATCCATATTTTAGCCTACATTGCATCCATAAACAAATTTGAAATTCCGTAGTGACGGAGTCCTTCCCCCATTCCTAAAAAAAATCAATACTATCGGCCTAGCAATGCTTCATCGACGGCCCCCCCCATCACAGTCCTGTCGATGGCCCGATGAAAATAGCTCACAACCTAGTATCGATGTAATAATACTCTATTGGGCTGACTCCTAAGGTGCTCTCCCGATATACCGATAGAGTCAAGTTGTCAACAAAAGTAACCATGAATTATGACCATGGGCATGAATTATCATATTTTATCAATAATCACAAAAATATACCACACTTTGATTTTATGAACAATGCAAATTGTAGAAATTTGTGTGACAAGATCCATATTATAGCCTACATTCACATTGCATCCATAAACAAATTTTAAATTCTGGTAGTGTCATAGTCCTAAGGGATAAGTCCTTCCCCCATTCCTAACAAAATTCAATACCATCGGCCTAACAATGCTTCATCGGCGGAACCCCCATCACACTCCCGCCGATGGCCCGATGAAAATAGCTCACAACCTAGTATCGGTGTAACAATACTCTATCAGGCTGACTCCTAAGGTGCTCTCCCGATATACCGATAGATTCAAGTTGTCAAAAAAAGTAATCATGAATTATAACCATGGGCATGAATTATCAAATGCATAAACTATATTGGGGGAACTATGGTGCATCGGGGAAACATTATCTAGCATCCCACTTATAGAATCAAGGATAGGTGTCCATCAGTGGAGAGGGTGGATATCAGTGAAAGACTGATGTGGCATCCTAGGGCATCGTGTTGTGGTGCATTTATGAACCAAAATTGAAGTGAATTAGATTACAAGTTGATCACATAGTTGTTACAAAATCTTGGAAGATTTCGCTTAGGGCATAAGCAAAAAGGAAAAAACTTGGAGTTCTGATGCAGCAAAGACCGGTGGACTGTGGAGGCGACTCGACGAGACTCACGTAAGTACTTCAGACCCAGCTGAGAAGCTATTTTCATCAATAGCTTAAGCTTTAAATAATGGAAGAGATTACAAACAAACCCAAAGCTAAAAAATAGAAAACCGAAAAGCCTAAGAGACTCCTAAATGAAGACCTGATAGATCAATGCCCTGGGTTGGGGCCGAGACCCAAGATGAGTGCTCAAATGAATCCTTCCATGGATTGACTATGGGACAAACATAAGGGCTTAGGGGAATTTTGGACACCGCAATGAGGGTACGACCTCTTCATGTACCATTACAGAAAACAATTTAGGTTTCAACCAGTTGTAATCCATGGAGGTTGAACCTGGGAAGACTTGTGGTGCCCAATGTGTTTGTGAACGTAGAGCTAATTAAAGCTCTTGCTATCAGATATGACCCCAAGAAAAGAACTATTCAGTCACATGGCGGGGGTGACATGTTTGTTATTTCTAGGGATCTCATTTCTAATGTCTTTCAGTTAGAGTGTTCACTGAATTTATCATTCACGCTCAAAGATCTCTTGATAGAGTATCGCCACATGGATACTAGCTATAAGAGATGGAAATTACCTTTGCATAGGCCCAAGGATGATGGAGGCCAACTCAGGAGGTTCTCTAGCATTGAAAACCCTCCTTTCCATGAAGATTTGTTTGAAGAGTATTTACGATACACCTATTATTCAGCTGGTCAGGTTTTGGGAGTAGAGGTTCCACCTCTCATGTCGATTGCCCCAATGGTCTTAGCTGCAGACATACAGAGCAAGGATGCCAGGCCATTTGATTATGCTAGCTACTTGGCCAATGCCCTACATCGAGGGCTTGAAAAGATTAAAAATAATAGTGATAATATTAATTTTGAACACTATTCTTTGCTTATGCATTTGCTATTGTACGAGGGACAAGTCAGAGGGGTTTGGAGTGAAGAATTAAGGATAAAAGATATAGATGAAAATGGAGATTTTAAACTTGTACAAATGTGGACTTCATTGTGGGACAACCGATTTGGTAGGTCTCATTACCTTTATTTTGAAGAATTTTTTGTAAAACCATTGATGAAGTTGCTAGGGTATCCGTGCAACTATAACCTATCCCCAGAAGTACAAAGATTTCTAAGACCAAAGGAAAATGACCAGAGAAATAAAGTGAATCATAATTGGGGAGACTGATATGCTTTCCCTGATTGTACAGTGATAAGGGTTTATGGGTTCGAAGGGGCTCCACACTTGATGCCACAAGTAGTTCCTGACCGAATTGCTTTTTTAGAAATTGTGAGGCAATTGGAAAAATTTGATTCCAAACACCTCAAAGGACATAGCAAACAATCAATTATGCCCAGCACCTTATGTTTTGGAGACTTTACAGTGGTTGCCAATGAAGGATATGGAGAAATTGATGGTAAATTAGCACAGTACAACCTACCTCTAGGTGATGTAAGGAAACAATTTGATGCAGAAGGGTTTATTCACAAGGCGAGATTATCGTAGGGGCTATCAGGTTATGAACATTTGTTCTCAATCGAAGATGTCATAAGAAACCATGATGAGGCTTCCACCAAGGAAAGAATGGCCACCTATAACAAGATTATTCTTGTAGAGGAATGGAAGAGAAAAAATGTCCCATCTTATTCAAAGGAATTTGGTGAGATACAGGATCCTTTAACAAGAATTGAGCAACTCATCGCTCATGTCAATGAACTGGTAAAGGATGTTCCCCTAGTTGTTTTTGATGCACCTCATGCAACCTATTCAAGAGTACAAGCTGAAGACATAGAGCCCTTGGATTACATACCTTCACAACCTACTCCTAAGGTATGTTTTTCTATAGATACTGATATAAGTGAAGAAGAGCAGAGTGATGAAGAGGGTGAGTAGGTCAAACAAATCAGTGCTCCTGTGATTGCACAGTACGATCCCCCTCAAGAGCAGAATATTGTAAGATTTGAGGCATCAAATGAACTATCTGATGATGTGAGGGTCATGGTTGGACAACAGTTTATTTTTGATTGTGATTTTGTTAAATCTTCTGAATTTAAATCATTTGTTTATGAATATAAAGGTAGAAAAATGAGACAAAAGATACAGGATATCACTCCTGAACATGAGGCAACCACTCTGGAGGAATTGAAAAGGGAGGTAGAAAAGGAAATGGAGTCCATCACTCCTGAAAGAGGTAGGGAATTGCTTCAAGAAGCTGGAGTGTTGTTCCTGCCAGGGTGGGATATTAGCTCTTCAATTGTATTTGATAGCTTCAGAAAAAGAGGGGATACGACAATGAACTTAACAGAAGAAGCAAGTGACAAAATGTGTTCAGGATTTGGGTACAACCCAGACGAAGCCACCTTGCTTATTTGGTCACTGTATCCCCATGATAAAAGACCTGCTATAATTAGTAATCCAAACCAAGTGTTTGGTCATCTCTTGGTTCAACGAGTAGTGGATACCAACCCTATGGAGACAATAAAATTGAACATAAATGTGGCAAAATTTACCAAAGCACAGATCGATAAAATGATTAAGGAAAATGACAAACTGAAGGAGCTAGCAAATCATCGAGAAAAAAAATCTTCCTCCTCCACATCAGAGTTGTACTCCCCATGGCTTGAAAAAGATAAGAGAGTGCTTGATGCATTGGCTGATGCAGCCTACTAGAAGAATTACCATCTGAAATCCCAGGGGAAATGCAAAGAATTGGAGAAAGAAGTGAAAACCATCAAATATAACACTGTATCTAAAATGATAAAAGAAAGGTTCAATAAAATGATGAAATGTGCTATTGAATATTGGGAAGTATTCAATCAGACATGCATTGCATTGGTGGAGAATGAATGATTGCAGCCTAGAATGATGGAGAAAAAAAAGGAGCTCACAGATAAGAATGCCATGAAAGGACAAATATTGTTGACATATAACAAGTTGGTAGAATCACATACTGGATATCATAACAGGATTAGGGAAGATTTTGTTTGCTTTGATTCAGTCCCATTCCTGACACTTCATTTTGGCATTAGAAACCCATGAGAATATGATGATTGGAAGGAAGAGCTTGATGGGCTTCTGATTGCTGTGTTGCAAGAAATAAATGACGAGGATATGGTTTTACAAAACAGTCATAAGCAACTCGAAAAAATAATGTCTCTGGAATATGATATGAAAGAGGCGATCTCTAACGTGGACACCTATGCTGAACAGGAGTACATCCATCACCTCTCTGCAGTCAATATGTTTATTAGCCAAACTATAGATTTGTCAGAATCAGATCCAATGGGACAACCATCAGATTCAGAGGAAGAACGCCAGCCGACAACATGATGAGCGCCCTATCATGGAGTAGAAGCCTTGAACAGATCTTAGGACCTAGGTGGTCAGTGGTCACGGGCTTCTGCTTGGAGATTAACGGATCAGTGCATTCACCTGCGGCATTGGTTTATTTATAATTTGAGTTATGTTTAGTTGTCAAAACGTCATGAATTTTTGCAAGGGGTTTGTAGCTTGTTGCCTCTCATATATAAGAGAGATCAAGACCCCAATAGGAGATCAATGGATCATCACATCATTTTTAATTAGACTTTAGAGTAGAAAATAGTAAGAAGAGAGATAATAGATTGCACCAATTCGCCCATCCATCTCATATCATAAACTATTTTTATAATGCATATCATTTGAACTTTGAAGATCAATACAATGGAGAAGGTTACACATATTTACTGATTTGCTTTCGAGTGTTCAATTGTTGTGGATTCATATGCTTATAAGTTATTAACTTATTTGGCTATCTCCAAAGTGGTTGTTTATGTTATTCAAATTGAGTGTGTGGAAGTACAATTAATTTGTCAGTACATTGAATTTGAATTCGTCAGGAATAGGGGTTGTGACCATGGGGTTTTAGATTTATTTATGGACATGATCATTGATCAAGTAGTAATGTGGGCCACAAAATGGATCTTGTCACACAAATCTCTGCAATTTGTGCTAATCATAAAATCAAATGTAGTGTATTTTTGTAGTATGTGGGATGTGGGTGAGGTGTAAGTTGGTGGATACTGATCAGGATTTTTAGTCAAAATATAATAGAAGCTAATAGTTCAACATCCATAACTTAGAAGCTTTAGCTCTACCAAGAATTAAATATAATGAGCTAATAGTTCAACATCCATAACTTGGAAATGGAAGCTCTACCAAGAAGTAAATATAATGAGCTAACAGTTCATCACTAGTTCAAATGATAAAATAAATAATACAGAATCTAGATAATTGAACATCATCACATTATTGAAGTCTGAATTTGAGCTTTTTAATTGAATTTCACATGAAGGAGTACATATTGGCATTGGCAATGCAAAATCTTGCCAATGCCCAAAGACAAGTTTGCACAGAGCTGAGTTGGAACTTGGAAACTCATATTATCAAAGGTTGAAAATAAAAAATCAAGTCACTGTATCACCTTTTCTACCAACTTCCACTCTTTAGGAGGTGGAATTGCCATTTGTTCTAACTGATGTTGTTTGACTTGAAGTTTTGTTAACATTTCATGATTGTAATTAGAAGTGGAACCTGTCTTGAATTCTTCAGTCAATTTTGCATTCAAGGTTATCAGTGTTCTAATTGAATCCAAATTAAAATAGTTCACATCTAGGTTTTGAGGAAATTGGTCCAAATCAATCTTCCTTGCACCTTCCATCTTCTTTTTGAAACCATCCTTTCCAATGAATCGCTCATTTATGTCAAAAGCCTCTGGAAAACCAAGCTCTGTGAAGTTCCTTACCTTTTCATCCACCACCTTCATCTTGTCTGTAACCAAATGCAAATATTCCTTTGTTCCAGACATTCTCGAACACTTTTCAATGATAGATGACAACTTCATTGAGGTTTCAATCCGATTAGTAATCCCTTTTGATTTCAAATCATTGTCACTAGCTTTGTAGACTGTTTGTAGAACTTCATTTGCAGATTTCTCTAATTCCAGCACCTTTTTGTTGTCCACTAAATATTTGTTGAGCTTCTTATAATGTTGTCTGATAGCATCAATCAATTGAAACATGTCACACAAATGATCAAACCTCTGCATTATTTCATCCCAGATCTTTTGTTTCATATGCCTCACTGTATCTCTACAAAATGTAGATAACTTATTTTGAGAAGACTTAATTTCTTCTTTTGCTTCTGTCAGCTTTGTCTCCAATCTTTCATTTGTTTTTCTATGTTTCTCCAATTTTTGTTCCCACTATGCATTTCCATTCGCAATGCTTAGTCTTAATTTTTCTAAAGTGGATTTTTCTCATCATATTTCTTGTTGCTCTCATCTAGCCTTCACTTCAATTCATTCACTTCTCTCTCATTTGGTTTATCCTCTTTGCTTGTTGATGTAGAGGAAGATTATATTATTCTTTTTTCTAATTCATTTCTCTTGTTATTTGTTGCTTTCCTCTTTGCTCACTTGCTAGGTCTGCCTGTAACTTTTCTATTTGGGTTTGCAACATTTTCTTCTCTCTATCTTGTTTTAGCAATGATGTGTACACCAATTCATTGTTCTTCTTTGATACATTAATTTTGTCAATATTGTTTAGGCCAAAAAAATCCAATTGAAAATTGGTTACTTGGTATTTAGATTGATCCATCTGATTTG
>VCHN02004988.1:0-10644 GCA_007115665.2 Sequoiadendron giganteum | reverse complement strand
TGGAAGAGGATAGGTGATATCTATCAAACCAAAATTCTTACTAATAAGTTGTATCTGGAAAGATAGTTGTAATCTTTAAAGATGAAAGATGGTGATTCTATTACACGTCATTTAAATGATTTCAATTTGATTCTAAGTTAGTTATCATTTGTAGATGTAAAGCTAGAAGATGAACATAAAAGCATTTTGTTACTTTGTTCTTTACCAGAGTCTTGGGAAAATCTAATTGTTGCTATCAGTGGTAGTGGTGCAGATCCTAAGATGGAAAATATAATTCACACTCTCCTATCAAACGAGGTGAGGAGGAAGTCTAAAATGGGGGTAAGTCCAAAGGACGGTCTAAAACCTCGGTAAGAGTAAGGTAAAGTATTGGAATTGTGGGAAATTGAGACATGTAAAGAAGGATTGTAAGAACAAGAAAAAGAGTTATGATGCTTCCACAAATAAATTATTGGATGCAGTAATGATTCATTGATCATTACATCTAATAGTGTACGTGATGACTCATGGCTTATTGATTCAGGTTGCCCCTATCATATGACTCCTAAAAGGAGTGGTTCACTAAGTATACTACATATGATGGAGAGAATGTCTTCTTTGGAGATAATAGCACAAAAAATATTGTGGGTAAAGGAGAGGTAAAGTTGTGTTTCAATGATGGTAGAGTTAAGACCCTTAATGATGTTTTACATATTCCAGAACTTGCTAGAAATCTACTTTTTGTATCTAAGTTTAATGATTCTGGAATACATGTGACATTTGACAAATGTGGTTGTAGTTTTGTGAAAGGGAATATGGTGGTTGCTAAAGGATCTCAGATTGGGACTTTGTTTAAGCTTGATACCTCCAATTTGAATAAATTAGCCAATGTAATGGAAGCTAAAAATACATGTATGTTGTGACACCATATATTGGGCCACATTGGTGAAAAAGGTCTTAGGACCATTCTTAATAAGAAATTGGTTGACGGTATTCCTAATTACAATATTGGAAAAAAATATTTTTGTGAGCATTGTGTGTTTGGAAAGCAATCTAGATCTTTATTTCCTAATGGAACAAATAAAGCTAAAGGATTAATAGAGATTATTAATTTAGATGTTATGGCTCCTGTGGATATTGACTCTATTGGAAAATCTAGATATTATGTCACATTTACTGATGATCTCGCAAGATACACTTGGATCTATTTTATGCATATGAAATCAAACGTGTTCAATAAGTTTAAATGATTTAAGGCTTTAGTTGAGAAACAATCAGATCATAAGATAAAAGTGTTGAGATCAAATAATGGTGGTGAATATTGTTCGAAAGGAATTTGATGATTATTGTTAGACAAAAAACTACTCCATATACAACTCAATGAAATGGAGTAGCAGAAAGGATGAACTAAACCTTAATGGAAAGAGCTAGGAGTATGTTAAGTAGTGCTAAGCTAGATCAATGCTTTTGGGTCGAGGCTATAAGTACTTCTTGTTACACTAACTCATTTGACCCCAATTTCTGACGAAACCTATATAATCAGATGTATCATTGGGCACTTGTGCGAATTTCCATTTTTAAAAAAAAATTTAGCCCGACATTCTTCGGAGTTTCGACAAGCCGTTTTTTTGTGTACATTTCGACGAAGATCTTTCACCAAAATTGGGGTGATCCTGCAAAGTTAAATTGTGGCTGGCATAAATTGAAATGAGCTTGACTATTTATTGCTACAGTGTTTTGCTCGACGGTTTTCTTGGGGAAAATCAGAAGAAACTCAAGAAGATATCACCAGGTTGAGGGAAGACATTGTCTTTTTCCAGAATTCATTTGTGAAGTCAGATTTGTACTTCCAGGTTTGAAAATCATATTTGAAAGCAACATCTCATTAGATTTCATTTATAGTCTTGTGCATTTTTAGAATTTCATTTCCAGATTTTAGACCTGGCTTCACAAATTCTCTATAAGGGAATTGTTTATAACTGATGGAAAATTCTTGATGGATTTGGACAAAGATTATATTTGCAAGGTTTCAATTTTAACCCTAATGATCAATTTGTAATAGATTTGGGAGCCATAGCTAGATAATATCAAAGGTGTTGGTTGTTTTTTTACTGTAACCAAGTTTATCTTCTAGACACATATCATATAAAATCTCAGATAATACTACCTTACAATACCATCAATCTATATTCTAACCCAATACTACTTATCAAATCCTTATATGAACATAGTCACCTATAACCTCACTCAAGCATTTTAATTAATTCCTTGAATTAAAGCCAAAATGAGAATCACACACCATAACAGTGAGATGAACAGAATAACCCTTGATCATTTTATTCAAGATAATAATATATTCATACAATGGAGATACATGACCTTGAAATGATTAATTTTCATTCAGATGCTAGTACTATCTTGAAAATTAAGCACCCATGAAACTAAAACCTACAACAGAATGACACCAAATGGTGCAGGAGCACACCTAGGCTAACCTCCATGTTTGTTATTTTGGCTTGTACTTGACTCTAGCCAAGTCAGGATGTTAGTTTGTTTTCAGACCTTAGAAGGTCATTTCTTTTGTGGGCTAGGTGAGTTAGTCATTAGGACTAAGGTCACACAAATAGCTAGTGTTAGTAATTTAAGTTTTCTTAATGTTAGTTGTCTATGGGAGATTAGAGTCTTAAAGATGTTCTAAACACTTAGTGGTTGTTGTAAAGATGTCTTCAGGCCATTAAATGAGTTGGTTCCTCAAAATCTAGAGGGAATAGTGGTCCTAAGAAATAGGATCAAGGCATAGAGAAAGATGCCAAATGTTGTAAAGAAGTTAGCATGGGCATGCAACTCGGTTACCTTTGGATTCCCTTGAGAATAGGAAGTGGGAGATCAGCCAACAGGCCCTAGAATCATGGGGATGGCATCTATTATGACCCAAGACTCGAATCTCATGACATGATGTAACTGGTAATTAGTTTTGAAAGTAAAATAGAGAGCTCTACAACAGTTTTTTCAAGACCAACCCGAACTTTTGTGATGACAGAGATGCTTAATGGATTGAGAGACTGAGTTTAGTATTTGTTTAGTGTTCTATAGGATTATCTTAGTCTTTTTCATTTGATAAGCAAGTTTTTTAGAGTAGGATATTTGGTGTTAGGCAAATTGTTTTGGTTTTAAGTTCTTACTGGTCCAGTCTTGAGCAGTCGGTGCTTTCATGGCTCCCCCATGAAATCTAGCCTTGGGAAACACCTAAGGACAGGTGGAAATGTTAGGGGAGTCATTAGTGTATATAGATTTAGGATTAGGAAGCATGAAAGAGTGGAGAGCTCTTTTTATCACTAGTCTCTAGGCAAGCAGACAGAGCCCGGTTAGAGGTCTAGGAATGTCTTTGAAGATTTCTTGCAGGGTAAAGAGGTACTGTATGGAACAGGTATAGGTTCAAGTAGGGTTTCATCATAGCTCATCATACTAGGTGGACTGAGGTCATGTCAATCATTTAGTTTATGGTTTGAGCAGGTTCCAAGCAAGATTATAGTCAGTCCTAGAAATTAGGCCTTTTAGCCCTATTGTCCTAAGTTGTGGGAAACTAGTGTACGGAGGTTGTCAGGCCCTAAGCCCCATTGAACCTTTTAAAACTTCCAAATGAGTATCCAAATCTTCCTTTATTTTTGTAGGGTCTTTGGAAAAATTTAGCAAGAATTGACAAAATAGGATTGGTAAAGGCTACAAGGAATAGGCCTGTTTAAGGTCTCAAATGGTGAAACCTTGAACCTGGTAAGGATAGGGTTGAAGAACCTTCTAAAATGGTTCAAATATGCAAGGTTATGAATGTTTTCAATAGGATGGGCACCCTTGCAATGAAGAATGATGTTTGTGAGAAGTTAGCACTTAGAACTTTCTAAGTGAGGAAGAGAAATTGAACTTGTTAAATGGTGTTAGTCCTCCAAGGTGAAGCACAAAGGATAGAACTCTTAGAGAAGAGTTAGAATTGGACTTAGTTAATCATCTAAGCCAATCAGGACCTAGAGGAGACTAGGTTCCTAGAAGAGACAAGCTGGGTCTCTTAGTTGCAGTGCAAGGAAGCCTTGGAACACTCACATCACCAAACCTAAGAATAGTATCTTCACTATAATATCAGGCTCTTTACAAATTCGCTCTGCAACTTCAGTTAGACTTGACCTAAAGATATCTAACTTGCTAACCGGCCATATTTTTGGTCCTAAAATCCTTCTTATAGGGAAAATGAAGGAGCAAAAAGCATCGAACCAGAAATACACCTATCACTGGTCACTTGAACCGCCTTATGACATTTCAAAAATTGGTTACAATATCTGAGTCTCTAGAGAATCTTCTTGTTCATCCTGTCCACTGGAGAATAACTGTTGCATTTGCCAAACTTTGAAAACTTGCACCAAAACTGCCACCAAGACATAGCCAAAATTTGTTATAACCATAACCGCTGAGCTGTTAATTGTCGGTTGTAGACTTTGTCCTATTCTTGTTCAGTTAAGTACTTTTCTACCCATCATTGATATTCCTCATCCATTGGCCAATTAAAATTTACCACCTAATTTACCTTTGCACTGTAAGTTGTATACTTTACTGCTACTTGATTCGCCTCCCTTTCAAAAGATTCCAAAAATGTGCTAGTGTTAATGATTTCATCTACCCTGTCCTACCATTGCTGCAGTGATCTAACATTTCCTTGGGCATCTACAATATCTGGTAAAGATGTGCCACTCCAGTCATCAAAAATATTTACCAACTCTTTAATCCTCTTGCTCAAATCATCAAGTAAGGCCTGGAAACCTTGCAGTGACTTCACAAAGTCTTGAGTAGGCCTTAATTGTTGAGGCCTATTAGCTGCATTTTGAGAATTTCGTTTCCAGATTTTGTTGTGCAAGTTCAATATTATGATTTTAGGAGTATAATAGTTGGAAATCATTATAAAATCAGAATTTAATAATTTTTGGAATTAGCATTTGAAAGTGTTTTTTGGGGTCATTAACTTCAGACTATCTTCTCTTTTGTAGGGGTGGTTGCATGCCAATTTTTTTTGGTGTAAAATATCATAATTATTATATTTTGTTACCTGTGTACGATTAAAAATTATTGGAGTGCATGTGAGTTTGATATTTTTTGAAGATCTACATATTCAAGCTTGGTAAAGAAAAATCATGTCAGATAATATTAGTCCAGAACAAAATGAAGAGACAGTTGCTAGATTGTGGGCTATATTGAAAAGAAAGGGTGATGGAAAATGTTATTGTCCTTGCAATAATTGCAAGGGCTTAAAGATGAGAAGACTTTTAATCACAACAGCTGAGAAACATTGTAGACAACATGGTCACGTTGAAGGGGGGCATGATTATCGTCCATTGGTAAGTTGTTCATTATATGTGTTTATATTGATTGAATTTGTAAATGTTTATATTGTTTTAACATTTGATATATATATATAAAATCACTTGATCATGATCATGGTTTATTTGTGTCTGTCATTATTATAAAGGTGGGGTGCCCTAGGGTACACGATATAAATTATCACGGCCCAGAGAATGTGGTTTTGCAAGTGGAGGAACATGGAGCTGTGAATATTGAAGATGAAGTTAATGATCCTATGGAAGAAGATGATCATGCACCAGAAAACACAATTGAAGATGATGGTACAAATATATTGATCCATGACACATGTAGTGGCACATCTGATCATGTTGATTGAGATGACTTTGATGATGTTCATGATTTACCTGTACTTGAGAAGGCATACGAGCCCCTTTATGAAGGCTCCCAAACAACTCTTCTCTCTGTTGTATTGTTGCTAGTGAACTTGAAGGTTATGAATGGTTTATCCAACATAGCAATCTCACGGATGTTAAGGTATGTCATATATGTCATTTTTTTCATCTATTTTAATTGTTGTTAGTTCATCGCTAGTAAATAAAGGATGAAGTATGTACCTTTAATATTCTTTATATTAAGAAGTTATTTTTTGTTGTAGATTGATTGGTGAATTTTTGTTACCACCATCAAATATTTTACCTCCCTCATACCGAGATTTATCTGGCATTATGAAAGATATTGGAATGGAGTATCAAGCAATAGATGCATGTCCCAATGATCATATTATATATCATAAACAACATGAATTTGCAACAGAATGCCTAGAATGTCATATCAGTAGATATCGAATAGATCAACTAACAAAAAAGGTGTCTCGCAAGGTTCTTTGTTATATTCCCATTATTCCAAGTATGCAACAATTATTTAGGTGCAAAAGCTTAGCGCAATTTATGGATTACCATGCACGTAATAGAAGTGGAGATGAGATTCTTCAAATGCCTGTGGATGGTTCTGCATTTAGGGACATGGAGGAAAAATGGCCACATTTTAAAGAAGAACCTCGTAAGCTCAGGCTTTCATTGGCAGCAGACGATGTCAATCCATTTGGAGAGCTGAGATCTATTTACTCGGTGTGGCTTGTTTTTGTTATCAACAATAACATTCCTCCATGGATGTCAATAAAGAGGGAGCACATAATGTTGGCAATGATTGTTCCAGGTATTTGTTTACATCAATTTTCTTTAATGTAGTAGCATCTCATTTGTCTTATTTGTTGCATAATGACTTATATGTTTTTTTATTTAATAGTCATGTACATGAATTTATATATATTGTAGTAAAATGGTTATAATAATTATGTAATGTTTATGTTCATTCAACTAGGTAAGTACCAAGTTAAAGATATGAATGTATATATTGAGCCTCTTATCGACGAGTTACTAAATTTATGGAATGGCGTCACTATGTATGACGTATCTAGACCAATAGGATAAAGACAATTTCAATTCCATGCAATGCTTGCATGGACAATTCATGATGCCCTAGGGCTAACACATTTTTCTAGTATGTTATAACATTCGACTGCATGACTTTAACGATATTTAATTTTATGAATTAGATATCATGCATGTTTTTTAAATAATCTATTCATTATATATAATTATAAAAATTGACATATTTAATCCAATTATATATGATTTGCAGGTCTTCAAACAAAGGAAAAATTTGCATGTCCAATTTGTGGTCCAAAGATGAAATCTCGTTGTTCAACAAGTTTAGGAAAGCAGGTGTTTGATGAGTATAGGCACTTCCTCCACATAAATCATAAGTATCGAACTACTGAAAAACATCTTTTCAATGGGAAAGAAGAGACTACATCAAAACCACAAAGAATGACACCTCGCCTATGGAAGTTGGAATATAATAGAATTAATCATCAAGGTTATACATTGGATCAAATTGTTTATCTATCATTTATGATATGTTTTGAATTTATATTTTTATATTGTGTTGTGTTTACTCATGTTGTAATTGACAATGATTGTCGTTGTTAATTTGTTTAACTTATATGCTTCATGAAGGTCGTCAAGGCATTAATGGTCGGCTTCCACATGGACTAAAAAGTTATCCCGGACAATTTAGTAGGTTGCCCTACTATGAGTAGCTACAAATTGTGCATTTGTTTGATACAATGCATATCGGAAAGAATATGACAGAAACGTTATGGAAAATATTGGATGGAAGGCATGACAAAGAAAAAATTGTCAAAATTTGTAGTGACATTCAGGAAGCCAGTCATGCAATGAAAAATTTCATTCAATTAAATAGCGATGGAGACCAAATTAATATAAGTGCCCTTCCTTGGTTATTAACAGAGCAGCAAAGCAATGCTATAAAACAAGTCATACGAAAAATTTGATTTCCCACAGGATTTGCTACCAACATAAACAATATCATAACAAAAAAAGGTGAATTTGGGTCAGGGATGAAAATGCATGATTGACATACCTTCATTAAGGTAATTATTCTGGTATATTATATATATATTTGTATACTGCATGTACTTTTCAGTGTATTATGTTTACTACTTTTGGAAAAATATTAATGAAAAGATCATTTTATAATTGCTGCAGTACGTTCTACCTCTATCTCTCCCAGACAACTTCGACAACAATGTCAAGCAAGTTATATATGATCTTGGAAAATACATGAGGTAAGTAGCGATATTTGTTCAATTCGTTGTATATTTTTGTTAAATCTCATTAATATATTTTTGCCTTGAATCACTTGTAGATGGCTATCATCTAAAGCAATCCATAAAGAAGATATAAATTATTGGAAGAGAAGAATTCCTCGTCTAATGTGTGAAATGCAAAAGTGTCTACCTTCGACATTTTTCAATGCACAAGAACACTACCTCATACACCAAGTTGAGGAGATTGAATTGTGTGGACCTATACACATAAGGTCAATGTGGATGGTTGAGAGGCACTTGAAATTTTTGAAGGCTTTGGTTAGACAGAGAGCACATCCCAAGGGTTCTATGGTGGAGGGATACATGGTATACTAGACCATGGTGTACATTACTGAATATCTTCCTAAGTTTGCAGCAAAGATCCATGTAGATCGCATTTGGGATCCCAACTCCATTAAAAAATTTGAAGGGGAGTACTTGATGGGGAAAGGTAGATTGAGGAAAGTGTCAGGTAATTATAAGATGGTTATGGAGATTGGTGTAAGTGTTCCAAGGCTTTCTTGCACAACTAGCTAAGAAGACCTTTCCTTGTCTTCTTCTGGGAACCTAATATTTTCTAGGTCCTTGTTAGGCTTAGATGATTAACTAAGTCCTAATCCAGCTCCTCTCCAAGAGTCTCACACCTTGTGCTTCACCTTGAAGGACTAACACCACTTTGTTATGTGCAAACTCTCTCCTACACTTAGAAGACTCTAAGTGCCAACATCACACAAACATTGAATTGATTGCAGGGGTGCCAAACACATTGGAAACATGCCATGTACTTCCAACTGGATCCATCATGGAGGATCTCCAAACTCCTTTCCTACCGGTTTCAAGAATTGGTCTTGAGGAGGCCTATTTCTTGTAGCCCTTGACAAAGACCTTTACTTCGTTCCTTCCCAAACTTTCCAAAAAACTTAAAAAACCAATTCCACATTCGAATACCCTTTTGGATTTTCTGAAGGATTCAAAAGATTCTATACTCCTAAGTCCTCCGTACACTGGTTTCCTATTATCTAGGTTAAATAGGGCTATTAGGCCTAGTTTGTAGGACCCCACTGGTTTTTTCTTGCTCAAACCTCAGTCAAATGGATTGATAGAACCTCAATCCTTCTAGCATGTTAGGATATGTCTATAACCTACCTGGAACTATACTTGTTCCGTACTGTACCTTAATCCCCTGCCTAAATTCTTCAATTGATTACTGTCAAACCTCTAACCGGGCACTCTAAGCTCGCCTATGACTTGACATTAAACACAACTGTTCCACTCTCCATGACTCCTAACTCTACATATGTATAGACCAATGGCTCCCCTAACACATTCATCTACCCTCAGGAAAATCCTGTGACTAGATTTCATGGGGGAGCCATAAAAACACAAGCTGGTCAGGACAGGACCAGTAAAACCCTTAAACCTTAACCTATCTATTCAGGACACTAAAACAGCTTAAATCAACTTACTTGTGATGTATGAGCTCCTCGGTTTGCTTGCACCTTGCTGAGAGACCTAGCTAGTCTCTCCTAGGAACCTAGTCTCCTCTAGGTCCTGATTAGCAACTAAGTCCAATCTTAGCCCTATTCTAAGAGCTCTCCCTTTGTGCTTCACCTTGGAGGTCAGACAACATTTCACAAGTTCAAATTCCTGCTCACTTTCCTTCTTCACTTACAGAATTCCCAGTGCCATCTTCACTTCAAACTCATTCTTCCTTGCTCTTCCTTGTAGGGGTGTCTATGCTTGTTAGGACCTTCATAACATTTCCAATTGGAACCATTTTAGTAGGTTCTTGAGCCTTGTTCTAGTCGGTTTCAAGATTGCATCAATGGAAGACCTCAATTTAGGCCTAATTCTAGTAATCGTTACCAGTCCTCTTTTGCTATTGTTTGTAAAATTCTTCCAAAGACCTTGCTAACCTCAAGACATATTCCAATACCCTTTTAAGATTTTTAAATTGCCCAATGATTCTTTTGGCCTGACAGTGTCCATACAGGGGATTCCTATAACCTAGGGTATGTAGGGTTTGTAGGCCTAATTCCTAGGAATTCACTGTTTTCCTACTCAAACATTACTCTAATGACTTCATGAGATCTCTAACCTCCTGTCACAGCAAGACCTGTCCCTAACCCATCTGGAACCGTACTGTACGGTATTTCCCTGCAAGTAACCTTAATACTTCTCCTCTAGCTCTCTAACCGGGCTCCACCTGCTCGCCTAGAGATCAGTTGCTAAGAGAAGCTCCTCCAATCTCTGTCATGCTTCCTAACACTAACTACTATACACACTACTGACTCCCCTACCATTACACCCTTCCTTAGGTGTTTCCCAAGGTTAGAGATCATGGGGGAGCCATGAGAGCACAGACTGGTCAGGATAGGACCAGCAGGAGCTCTACCACAAAAATGACTCAACTAACACTAAATCTAACCTAAACTAGCTTGATTAACAAATGGAAAAGACTTACAACTATGCTATCAACACAAAACTAACATGAACTCAATGCATTCGATCCCTCAAGTGGCACACTCACTCAAGATTGCTCGGTATATCACAAAAACACAGAATTTTCAGTATTTTTTTTCTCATTCATA
>VCHN02002331.1:0-17643 GCA_007115665.2 Sequoiadendron giganteum | reverse complement strand
TCCAAGGGCGTCATTATTGAACACTCAGGTATTTTATATTTACGATTTCGGATTTCGCATTGTTTATTTTGATTTCAGCCGCTAGGGCATTCGGCATTGGAACAGGAGGTTGGGAGGCTTTGAGCGAATCCCTTTGAGGGAGTTCATTGTCGCCTCTTCCATGAGCTCGCATCCCTTTGAGGGATTCGCTCAAAGCCTCACCAGTCAGCCAACTATTTTTTTTTTTGAAAATTTTTAAAATCGAAAATGAGATAAAATCATAAAAGTTAAAAGTAAACTGTAAAACTAAAAATTGTTGACAGTAACAGTGATTGCATGCATCAAGGCCTGGCAAACCTTTTTAAATTTTTAACTATGAAGTGTGAACTGTTTGACACTTGAGTCCTTGATACTTGATAGTGATTGAATGCATCAAGGCAAGGTATTTGAACTGTTTGACAGTGACTGAATGCAGTCACTATCACACAGTTCAAATGCCTTGCCTTGATGCATTTGACTGATGCATTCAAGCATCAAGGCAAGTTCAAATGTCTTGCCTTGATGCATTTGAGTCTTTGACTAATGCATTCAGGCATCAAGGCAAGGCATTTGAACTATTTGACAGTGACTGTCACTGTCAAACAGTTCAAATGCCTGGCTTGATGCCTGAATGCATCAGTCAAATGCATCAAGGCAAGGCATTTGAACTGTTTGACAGTGACTGCATTCAGTCACTGTCAAATAGTTCAAATGCCTTGCCTGTGCTTCCAAATTTTGCAGAACAAACCACATTTTGATTTCTTAATTGATTATATAAGTCTGATTTTTTTTTACATTGTTTTTGCAGCATCATCATCATAATGAGTTCACATAACAGAAGTGATGATGAACCAAGAATTCAAAGTGAAAATGATTCATCAGATGATCATGATCTTGACTTTCAAATAGGAGGGGAGGCTGTGGGTGAAGTTGAACCACAAGTTCCACAACATGGCTCAGCCTCAAATACTCAAACTACCACAAGTTCCATTGGCACTAGAGATAATAGCTGCCCTTCAGAAATCCTTCAAGAATGGGCCAAGGGCCTCTTTGATCCAAAAAAACCCTTAAAACAATTTGCATCCAAGGTAGCAGCAAAGCCTGGGGCAGTTGGGGGCACTAGATTATGGAAGTGTCACATGTGTGAGCTTACATGATTTGGCAGCATTACAAGAACGAACGCACACTTTCTTCTTATTCGAGACAAAGGTGTAGATGTATGTAGAGTTGTGGCAGGTAACTTGAAGTACAGGGCTGAAATTTTAAAATTATGGGGTTGTAATGAGGGTGAAGTGCCTGCATCTGCTACATTGCCACATAAGAGTTTGGGTGATCAATTTTCAGCAGTGTCTACTTCTACTTTGCAGAGTCAAAGGCCACCAAATCCGTTCAGTTCAAGTGCAACAAAGCCTAGGGGGAAACGTAAGATGACGTCTTCACAACCTTTAGCAGATTTATTCAATGTGCAGGCAAAGGATGAGGCAGATGATGCCATTGGCAAATTATTCTTTGCCAATGGCATTCCATTCCATGTGGCTCGCTCTCCTTATTATAAGGAAGTTGTGTCAAAGATAATAAGGGCAGGACAATCATATGTGCCACCAAGGGAGAATAAATTGGGGACAACAATCTTGGATCAAAACTATTCCAAGATTAATATTTTGATGGAGAAGATGAAGAGAACCTGGGTCACAAGTGGATGCAGCATAGTCATGGATGGGTGGACGGACATTAGGCATCGTCCACTCATCAATATCATCGTCACATCTGTAGCGGGCCCTTATTTCCTTAAGGCTATTGATTGTTCAGGGCATAGCAAGGATGCCCATTATCAGTTTCAGATCCTCAAGGATGCTATAGAGGAGGTTGGACCACAAAATGTGGTGCAGGTAGTGACAGATGCGGCCCATGTGTGCAAAGCTGCAGGGAAGTTGATTGAGGCAGCCTATAGGCATATTTTCTGGACTCCTTGTTGTGTGCATGCTATGAATAATGCACTTAAGGACATGGGTAAAATCAGCTGGATCAAATCTATTGTCAGTGATGCTAGAGATGTGCAGATGTTTATCTGCAACCATCATCATTCACATGCACTTTTCAGGTCCTTCTCCAAGAAGGAATTCCTGAAGCCTGTAGAGACTCGGTATGCATCATACTTTATTCTCTTGGAGAGGATGCTTGAGTTGCAAGAGCCTTTGCAACTAATGGTAATGACAACAGAATGGAACAGATGGCCTGAGTCAAAGACACAGCAGGGATTGAGGGTTAAGGAGGTGGTGAAGAATGATGTCTTTTGGGTTGATGCCAAATATGTTGTCTCCATTATTGAGCCAGTCTTCAAAGTTATTAGATTTGGAGATTCTAATGCACCTTCCCTTGGAGAGGTATACGAATGCATTGATTCCATGCTTGATCAAATGAAGGCTAAAGTGCGAGAGAGGGAACCCACAATGCAATTCTACATCGAGCATGTTTATCCAATCATTCAGCATAGATGGGAGAAACTCAACGCTCCCTTACACATGGCTGCCTACGCATTGAACCCAAAGTGGTACGTGCCACGTCTTGGTAGAGTGACACCTATAGAGGATTTTGAGGTGAAAGAAGGGTTCATGAAGGCCATTGACAAAATGTATGATCCTATAGAGGCCAGCTTGCTTCGTACTGAGTGGACAAAATTTGCTACTCTTTGGGGATATTCAGAGGCAGCCATATTAGATTTGGAGACTATGTCACAGGAGGACCCCAAGTTGTGGTGGACTATGCATGGGCCTAGATCTTTGATTACCACTCTAGCCATTCGTTTGCTGTCCCAGGTTTCTAGTTCTTCTGCTTCTGAGAGGAACTGGTCCACTTATAACTTCATCCACTCTGTTAAGAGGAACAGGCTCACTTCTAGGAGGGCGGAGAAGCTTGTGGCTGTCCATAGTGCCTTACGTCTCATTGATCACAGCACAACTACATACAAGGAGAGTCCAGCAGCCAGATGGGATGTAGAGCCAGAAGAGCCAGCACAGATAGATGAGGATGCTACACAGACAGGGCTGGTTGGTATTGGTTTAGATGAGCTTGAGCATTTGGGGTCCTCGTCCGACGGTTCCAGTGATGAGGAGATTGGCATGGAGCTTGGAGTTGGAGATGATTAGATCAATAGAGGCATTAGCCATTAGGCCATTAGCTATTTAGTATTTAGTATTTTGTTTTTGAAGTTTGAAGTTTGAACACTGTTGTGTTGATAACTTGATACTTGATTGTAATTATGAATCATGACTGAAATTTTGAAATTCAATTTATGAATATGAAACAACTAGTTCTCGTTCCAATCACAATGTCTATTAAGTTACAACTTACAAGTATATTTTCATTGTTTCAATGTTCCTTAGGCTTTTACAGTTATACATCTTTTTATAACTAATTTTTCAAGTACTATATGTATTTCAGCGCACCGCTCCCCCGCCACCCCCCTGCCGCCGTCCCCAAACTTAGGCCCCCCGCCCCCGCGCCCCCGAAAACCGTCCCCCCATCCCTGTCCCCGTCCCCGAAACTCGGTGTAACTATGAAAATAACCTAGTTTGCAACTAAGGAGCTTCAAATGGCATTTAAATACAAATCGCATTTTTGTCACAGTCAACATTAGAAAGTAGCACCCAATAAAAGCCTAAGTTCAAAGCTAGCGACTAGTTTCAATATATTAAAGTAAATTCATGATGAAGATGATGTCACCTTATTACAGTCAGTCTATTTTATGGAGAAAGCTGAAATTAAAGTGGAAATGAGATATTTTAGGCTATTTAAGTGTTTTATTGCCTCATTTCAAAAAGATGAAATTGGGTTGCTTTAATCATAGTTGGCAAACTCGTTGAAAATTCGGAGAGTTGGCAAAAACTCGCCGAAAACTCAGTGAATTGGCAAAAAACTCGCCGAGTCAAATGACTCGCGAGTTGGCAGAAACTCACCAAGTCAAATGACTCACAATTTTTTTTCATGTAAACTTGCCAGAAACTCGATGAGTCCGTGCAAAAAACTTGTTGGCACTACAATAACAAGTTGCCATGTCAAAGACATGCCTCGGAACAAAAAAAAAAAAAAACCACTCTAAACTTGCTTTGCTCTGCACAAAAACCCTTTCCAACAGAAAACACACCATTTCCAGCATTTTGCCATCGAGGAGAGAAGATCGAAAGCAATCTTTTGGTGAATTTCAAAGGCAAATTTGAAGCACAGGTAGGTTTTTGGTTTTCCTTTTTCTTTTTTTAAATCATTTTGCTTAATTTTGGCTGCAAAATGTTGCATCTAAATTGAAAAAAATCATCATAAACTAAAAAGTAGGATTTTTGCATTTAAATTTCAAAACATAAGATTCATCACTATTTTTTGTTAATTTTTTATGCTTTTTTTCATTATTTTCACTGTTTTTCATACCCAGCGTATATTTTTTTATTTTCGTCTTTTTTTTTAAATGTTTAGATTAGATTAAAAAAAATTACTGATTTAAACTCATCTATATTGATTTAAACCAAATTTAGGCTGATTTTTAATGATTTATGTATAATTTAGGTTTTTTTTTGTATTGAAAAATTAATATGTTGTACTTTCTTTTTGTATGTGTAGGTTAAACACACAATATAATGGCGATGGTTAAGTGGTGGCGTTGTTGTTGTGGCCACCAGGGTTCAAATCTTCGAGCTTGACCCGCAACGTTAATGTTGTTGATGGCATTCATGCCATGTGCCAAGCATTAATCACTGAGGTCCATTCCCTCACTGGGCTGGTGTACTTGCAAGCCCTGTGCCCCCCGCTGGGCTATCGTGCTCGCGAGAGTGGTTGTTACTTGTGTTCACAGCAAGGATGAAGTCCCACGTTTGTGGCCTCACTGGTTTATAGCTCCAATCAAAAGCTTGTAACCAATCAAAATATATATATATATAGAGAGAGAGAGAGAGAGAAGCTTTCGGTTCAAGTTCAACCTCAAGGTTTGCCCCATCGATGCTCATGTCAACATCGGTTTCAAGCACTTGTCTTGCAAGAGCTAGAGACCCTACATGGAAGTTTGTAATACAAGGACTGATTCTAGGATCAACTATTTGCATTCGATGTCAGAAGCTACATCATGTTCACGATAGGGATGAAGTCCCACGTTTGTGGCCTCACTGGTTTATAGCTCCAGTCAAAAGCTTGTAACCGATCAAAATATATATAGAGAGAGAGAGAGAAGCTTTCGGTTCACGTTCAACCTCAAGCTCTGCCCCATCGATGCTCGTGCCAACATCAGTTTCAGGCACTCGTCCTGCAAGAGCTAGAGACCCTACATGGAAGTTTGTCGTGCAAGGACTGATGCTTGGATCAATTATTTGCATTCGATGTCAGAAGCTACATCATGGAGGCATAAATCGCCTCAAAATACCATCTTGCAGGCATTACTCATCATGATGCCAAGCCTTGTCCTATGACCACAAAAGAGATAAAAAGAGAGATGAATGCCCTACTTGCAGCTACCAAAGATAAAAAAAATTGCAAAGAGAGAGGGCAAGGGTAGCCATAGCAACAAGCATAGTTGGTGGTCATGGTCATCATCAAGTACAATCAAATGAGGAAACATGTCTTGACATTGTGGGCTCTCTTTGTGGTCCACGCATCCGAGGCACATCAGCCTCCAAGCCCTCCACTTCCTCTACTTCAAGTAGAGTGCCAATGCCTACATCTTCATGCATGCCACACTTTTTTGTGCCTAGAAACACACTTGGAGCACAACCATCATCGGAGCTGGCGGAATAGGGAGGTGCATGAACATGCCAACATAGCATGTGCTGATTTTTGGTATTTCAATAACATTCCTTTCAATGTGGTGAGTAGTCCTTCGGGACAATTTGGTTGCTGCATTGATAGTTGCAGAAAAAGGCTACAAGGCACCTTCTTGCAGAGACTTGAGTGTGTTATACCCAAAATGAAATTTTTGGCATTCTGCTTAAATTGAGCTAAACAACGTAAAAATGCCATCTAAAGTATGTTTTAGGTCAAACCAAATATGAAATCCTTGTGGGTTTCTGTCAAGGAACCTATGGTTAAAATTTTGAAAAAACGAAAAATTAGGGTTTTACACCCCTATTTTTATGGAAACCCTAAAAAATAGGACCTTCCCGGAAATGATTGAAAATAATTCTGATAGGCTTAATTGCCTTCACGATCACACTGATCAAGTCAGAATTATCAAAAAATATGTTTTACTCTGGTGGGTCTATTTCTATTTTTCAGGAACAAAGTTAGGAGCTCCGCAGCCATTAATGGCAGATTGGCCAGTACCAGGTGCTGAAAGCTAAACCTCAAAAGCTTCAACGAAGAAACCATGGCGAAAAAAGATAAAAATGATGAAGTTCAACGAAGGAGATTCTCAAAACGGAAAAGGCCAAAATTTGGCTAAGTCTGGAAGGTGCACGTTTTGTCTACCAAGGCAAAACATAGTCTACAGTGGTTAAAAGCGCCCCTCTTGAAGAAAGGCGCCCTTGAACCTTAGAGGGCAGATCAAAACATCTGGCAGTGTCAAAACAGTCGTCCTCTTCACTTTCATACTAGCTCGACAACGAAACAATCAGCAAGATTATCTGATTCAACAATCATTGACCAACCGTCAGCGAAGTATGGAGGATCCATTGACGACAGAAGTGCCAAATCTGAAAGCTTCAAGGTAAAAGCGCCCTTGCTGGCCAGGGGCGCCCCTCAGTTGCAGACATCAGATGAATCCAAGAGCTGTAGCTTTATACATGATATCTTTCCAGCTTCCTCCCGGCCTCGTGATCAATCTAACAGCAAGTCCACAAGGCACACCAGACGATCACGAGACGAGATCAAGCAGAAAAAGCCAAATTTGAAAAACTGGAAAGATAAGCCAGAAAATGGCTAAGGCATGGCTAAAAGCGCCCCTCTCAAGGAAAGGCGCCCTTTCCTAAAGGTGTCCAGATTCAGCCGGAATCTTCACTACCTCCCAAGACGACCTTCTCAGCTATGACCTATCTCGTCAGCGAGACTATCAGCAAGAACTTCCGACAAATCAATCGACTGATGAAGAAGGTCAAAGGCTGGCAGTCCACAACCAAGATAAAACTAGGCAAAAGCTAAAAGCGCCCCTGCTGGCCAGGGGCGCCCTTTAGTTTGGAGGCCCAAAACTTGCCAGCTGCCACTGCAAAGTCGGGCATCGTGAACAAGACTGAACCAGCTACCCGACACATCATCAAGCAGAATCATCTGATTCATCAAACATCGGGAACGTCAGATCAAAGCAAAGAGGGTCTGAAAAGGTCAAAACGAAGAACGAGTCAGTGAAAATTGACTAAGGCATTGTCAAAAGCGCCCCTTTCAAGAAAAGGCGCCCTTCTTTCTGGAGACCTAAACTCAGTTTTCTGAGCTAACCTCTCCCAGGCATATCTAATCACATTGATCCTGCCTCAACAACAGAACTGTCAGATACTGCTCGAGATCAACTGAGCAACCTGAATCGAAGATCAAACAGGAGCACTTCAGCTTGCAAAATAAGCAAAAAAGATCAAACTCAAGGTTGGACGCCTAAAGGAAAGTCAAACAGAAATGTTGACTTGAGTTAGCAAATTTGGAGCCAAAAAAGAGAAAAACACTCCACAATCAGTGGAAATCATCTTTTGGAACTCCAAATCAGGACTGAATGATGAGTTATCTTCCATACTTTGTGGATCTTAACCCTAATTGCCTTATATTCATGCTAGGCGTCCCTTTTCCTCATTATTCTTTTTGCAGGTTGAAGGATAAAACATCAAGTAGCTCCCAAGAACAAGTTTTCAAGATCTGGCAGGGGTTTTGAACGGATCTTCAATATTTTTGAAGATAATTGGCAGTAAAAGCATTCTTCTCCCAAGATTGTTTCCAGAGACAGATTATTACAAGTGGCAGTTTATAACTTCCAATCCATCTTCTGTCTATTTCCTCTACTTCTGTCTATATTTCTTTTGCATGTCACAGGAAACGACAGATTTTCACAGATCTGACCAACTGGGTATGATCAGCACAGCTTTTTCAACAAAACCCACATGGTAGATTTTTTCAGAAAAAGTAGCCCTGCTGCCCCTATTTTTTAGGGTTTCCGGAAAAAGTCATAATATTGAAAAACGGACAAACTGGGTTTGTTTGGCTCTGAAGCACGAACAAAACCCATGTGTTAGATTTTTTCGAGAAAAATCACTTTCTGGTGCCCTTGCTGCCTCTGCCACCGAAGGGCTCTTGCATGTCAAAGAAAAACTCGTTTTTTCGAATTTCTGACGATCTGGGTCTGTTTAGAAAATCATTCTTAACAAAACCCATGTCTCAGATTTTTTCGTAAAAACTACCCCCGGCGAGGCTATTTTTAGCATTTCCAGAAAAGTGTCAGAACAGGGTCAAGTGCCCAGTCAATATTCAAGGTTTTCAGAATGCAGTACTCTCAGGTACAATACAAGACCAAAACGGTCTTATACCATGATTACCTGAAAACGACTGATACAGACTTATGGCAGAAAAATCCAGAGGTCAGTTCTGAAGACTTGGAGGGCATGAATCAAATCACATTGCAGAACATCGAAGAATCCGGTTTGTTTCAAGCAGCATCTATTCCAATCACCTTACAAAGCATCGAGCTTGTAATTGCTTGCACTAAGCATTACAACCCGACTACAAGAGAGATCCTGTCAGTTGACGGGAGGGTGATTTACAGCTTGAAGCCAGTAGACATAGAGACTTGTTTTGCAATCCCACCATGCCCTACCAAGAAGGTCATATCAGTGACAGAATGCGAAAAGGCATTCGAGGCTTCAAAAGACAAGTGTTCGCTTATAATGGCTGAACATTGGCTGAAAACAAAGAGAAACAGCTTGCCCAGATTAGTTGGTAGAGGAGAATTGAAAGACGAGTACGGAGTGCTAATCACCCTACTCAGCAGAGTCACTGGACAAGAGGAGGAAAATCCTTCCAGCCGTGGATGTTCTACATTATTGGCAAGATAATCAGCAGAAAAGAATGTTACGACTGGGCCTCCCTGATCAGTGACACACTCCACCAACAACTCACCGGATTTCTAGAAGAGCACCGTTTCCACATGTGTTCATACCTGGTCTACCTGATAGCCTTCCAAGGCGATTTCAGAACATTAAACACTGTGGGAACCCTGGGTATGCAAAAGGTACAAGAATACTTTCCTGGCTTGGAGTTCACTCTAGCGGAAAGACATTTCAAAAGAATAAATGACCTTTTTACTATGCACACCGTGCACGAGCTAGACCATGAGATGCACGTGCGTATTTCACCAGCAGCTAAGGCAGCAATGGTGGACTGGGCGGATTGGTTCATACAATTCCCCACTTTCACCTACATACGCGTGTATGGCTATAATGGCCACCCCGCCATGATGCCACGTTACCCCTCAGATAGGGTAGTGTTCATGGAATTCCTGAGGCAATTGGCCGATGTTCACTCTTACCTTCGCGTAAAGAAAAAGGCTGCAGTGAACTTTCCTCTTCAGATGGGACTCTACAGATGCAGAACAGCAGCTGATGCAAGGTTGATAAGCCAAGAAATAGTGAGATTTAATCTCAAGTACCTCATCGACAGGAGGCCATCCTATGACCCCAGAGGCATCTTCGCAGCTCACCTTGAGCAAAGATCATCACATGAACCTTTCATGGAAGATTTTTGGGTCAACTGCGAAGATGAGTTCGAAGTGAGAAGAAGGAACCATAGCAGATTCAAGCTCTCACAGATTGCAGAATTCATGTCAGAAGACATCGAGGGCTTATCTGAAGACGAAGGAGAAGTTATTCTTTCTTCCTTCTTCATGGGTCTAGTGATTCACAACCACTCGACAAGGTAGACTGGTACGCGAAAGAGAGTACGTCTATTCAGGAAAGAACGGGTAGAGTAGTTCGACACAGTCAACTCTACCTGGACAGTAAAAGGACAAGGAAGGTAGTACTTCCCCGATCAGAGCCGCCAGCGGTTCAGTCTACACTACCTTCCACGTCTAGGAGGAAACCCAGACAGACGAAGATGAGCTTTCCTCCAGAAGGAATGCGGATGTCAGGAAGCACATGGGGGAGAAAAGGAATTGCCAGCACAAGCCGGCAAGAGGTACAGGTGGAGACAGCCACCAATTTGCCTGAGACAGTTGAGACCGCTGCAACTACACAAGAACCAGTGATTGAAATAATCGCCGTAGAGGCGAAAACCATTGTAGAAGAAGTTGTAGCAGAAGCGGTGCCAGTGATAGAAACAGAGCCACCATCTTCACCACCATCACAGAGGTCACAAAGTCCTATTGATTTGGACTCGCCACCACGAGACATTGCCACGGCACAGTCTCGTTCTTCTAGCATTCCGGGGACCTATGTTCCTCCTCCCAGCGATGCTAGCCGAGATTCTATCTGGCTGGAAAGCTCGCTTGGGAGAAAGAGGGAGAGGCCTTCATATCAGCTTGACTTCTCTGAATTCCATCATGTCCCACAAGACATGCCGGTAAAGAAGTTGAAGAAGCAGACACATGTAGAAAAGAATGCAGAGAACGAGGTCATCATAGAGGCTGCTGCCCCACCTGAAGACAAAGATATACATAATGTGAGGGTTGAGGATTTCACGCTTTCAAAGGTGAACCTTGGAAAGACCACTCGACAGGTGGAGGCAGACCTTCTTGGAATTGCCTCGGCGAGTGTCAAAGAAAGGATGACAAAAGATGGACAAGACCAAGCAGCCTTGAAGGCTGAAATCCGTCAGCTAAAGTTGTACATTTCTAGTTTGATACATGACACTCCAAACTCCTCGGCTTTGCCTCAAGGACTGTTGGATCTCCCAGCTGAAAGGAACCATCATCAGTTGATTACATACGGTAAACACTTGAGGCGTCAAGTGGATGAGTTTGTTGTCAAAGGGCGGTGTGTGTTGACAGAAGCATATCAGCTGAGAGACAGAGCACATGGACTTCGATCAGAAATCCAGAAGTCAGATATAAAGGCAGCTCAAGAGAGGCCGAGAGAGGAGGCGACAGTTGCTGATTTGCAACAAGCATATGAATCAGTTACGACCACAGAAAATAAACACCATCTCTTTGAGTGGAAAGAACAGGTGGCATACAAGGTGAGAGCCTATGATGCCAACTCTGTGGAGCTGATTGACTATAGACGCTTCGTCGCCAATATTATCAACTTCGCAAGAACGTTGGTAATATCCTTCCCAGAGTTAGAATATCAGCGGGAAGGAGGAGAATATGTGGAACTTGAAACCGTGCAGACACGATTCCAGGATGTCATCCGATCTTCATTCCTTGAAGATCCCAATGGCTACAAATTAGCCAAAATTGCAGCCATGTCTGTCCAGTTAGATGAAGCAGCTGCCCAATGCATAACCTATCATCAGCAGCTTACGACGGGTGAAGAAATGCTTAGACGCCACATAGTCATCTTGAAGAGCATTAATTGCCCGGAGGCCGAAGAGGTCAATGACTGGATAGAGACTTTGTTGACCAGTGGTGAAGAGGTGTGAAGCACCAAGGGAGGACGTCCTACCCTCCAAATAGCATTAATGATGACTGAAGTCAACTTGATGCCCCTTTCCAAGTTGACTCTAGATCTCCACAGATCATGCATGTCAGATTCCACTAATCTAGGATGTCTATTTGACTCCCACGATTTGTGGATCTCAGATCTCCTCAAAAGGAGGATGTCTATTTGGAGACACATTTGTAACATAAGTTCACTTTTAGTTAGGTGTCAGTCAACTGAGGTAGACTTCCAGTTTGACTTTTGTTTAGTTTCAGTTAACTGAAGTAGATTTCCAGTTAACTGTTTGCTCACCTACATTTAGACATAGAATAATATCTTGCTGATTGGCAAGAACTGTTTATTAACTCAAGGAGATTTTAGGGTTGCCTACTCCTTTGAGTTCCTATAAATAAGAGCCTTAGGTTCTTTATTTGTTTTAACCTTTATTTGCTAGCAAAATTGCTGCGCCACTGTTGCCAGAGTTCGCTTGTTTATATCTGTTCACTCTTGGATGAGAGTTCGTTGGTTGATCGCAATTGTGCATGATTTCGTGCCTTTGCTGTCCCGACCTTTGTAATTCTTTGAAGAATCTTAAAGAATAAATCAGATGGTGCAAGCTTGATTGATCTAGTTATTTGAGTTATTCAAAGTCTTGTTTTTAAATAGTGCATTGTTTCAATCTCCTCCTTGGACAGGTGTCGTCGCCTCCTTGGATATTTTGTCATCAATCATTATCGTTTGATGTTGTTTAATGATCTTTCTTGCAGCCTAGACTTTGGACAGGTGTCGTCACCTCCTCGGGAATCCTGTTAGAAAGGCCATCGTTCCTTGTTGTTTCCAGTGAGCTGCTTCCAAGCCTATACCTCGGATAGGGGTTCCTCCTCCTTGGCAAGTCTCAGATCCAGTTTACCGTAACGAGTGTTTGCTTGTATCGAGCCCTATCTTGGTATATATCCGAAGGTTCAGAGCCTCGGCCATATTCCATTGAGACGGAGGATTCAAGTGATCCAACCATACCATTTCGCTCCTACGCCCTCATGCTCTGTTTATCTTGAGGAGGTAGGATAGTTTAGAAGCTTAGTTAGTCGTAGTTAAGATCTGCGGAAACCAGAGAAAAAGCTTAGCTACGGCGCATTGGTTTATGCACCCTTGTGTCCTACCGCTGAGTAAAAAAGATAGGAAATCTTAGTACACCCCTTTTTTACAGTAGAAAATCAGCAAAGAGAGATCTTCCTCTCTATAATCCGAAGAGCATGTACTAACACACTTGCAATAGCTGTCCGTTTCCAATAAGCACTCCAGAGGGCTAATTGAAGCACAGAGTGGGAGGTTAGTTAATTTAAATTTTATGCTAAGTTATACTTGTAAGTTTAAAAAAAATTATGTTGAATTTTGGGCTAAATTTATGTTCTTTAATCTTTAAAAATTAAAATTTTGTACTTAATTTTACTTTGTACTTGTAGGTTGCTCAAATTGCAACTGAGAGCAACTGAAAGGGTAGTGCAAGTAGTGGAAGAGCAAAAGAAAGAATGGAAAAAATATGCCTCCACTATTCTTTCAAATGGGTGGACGGATGGGAAAAACAGCACCATCCTTAATTTTTTGATTGCTTCAAAGGGTGAAGTTGTTTTTTTGAAATCAGTGGATGCCTCCAGCAAAATCAAAAATGCAGAAACATTGTCTCTATTGTTGGAGCCTTGGAGGAAGTTCTCATGGAGGTGGAGATAGAAAATGTGGTGCAAATCATCACTAATAATGCAGCAACATATGTGGTGGCTAGGAGATTGCTCCAGGATAGACATAATACACTTTTTTGGTCACCTTGTGCAGCACATTGCCTTGACTTTCTTTTGAAGGACATAGACAAACTTGATATGGTGACACCAATTGTAGATGATGCAAGGAGCATCACAAAATTTATCTACAATCACCCTTGGGTTCTTAATTTGATGAGAGATCATACGCAACAGAAAGAGTTGGTGAGATCAGGTGTCACAAGGTTTGCAACGGTTTTCTAATGTCGCAAAGCATTGGTTCATTGACTGCTTTAAAACAAATATTTGTGAGTCAAGCATGGCTAGACTAATCTTACACAAAGAAGCTTGAAGGAGAGAGGGTTGCACGAATAGACTTTGACCACCTTTTTGCGCAAATAGCTACAAAGATTGTGAAAGTAACTTCAAAACTTTGAATTCAAATTCAAGTTGAATATATATATTTGTTTAATTTAAGTCTTTCATTATAAATTTGTAACTTTAATCTTTTTGTATGTGTAATGTAGGTGTCAAAGCTATTGGTTAGAGTTCTCTATTTGGTAGATGGGGATCAAAACCCAATGGAGTATATTTATGAGGCCATGGATAAGGCCAAAGAGGCTATCAAAAACTATTACAAGGGGGACAACCTCAAATTTGATCCCATATGGGAGATTATTGACACCTTCTCTGATCCTAATGGAGAGGTTGTGGAGGGGCTCACGACATGCATTCAGAGGATGGCACCCCAGGTTGAGGTGAGAGACCTCATTGTCCAAGAATTGTAAAATTACAAGGAAGGGGTAGGCTCTTTTCCTCGGAGCTAGCTATTTGAGAAAGAACCACTCAGAAACACCAGGCATAAAATTTGGAGTTTTTATTTCACGTGCAACTTATAATTTGATAAAATGTGTTTTGACTTTGTTTTCTACCTCTTCAATATTTTATTTTACAGAGGCTTGGTGGAAAAACTGGGGTGGAAAAACCCCAAATCTCCAAAGAATTGCCCTTTGCATACTATGCCAACCTTGTAGTGCATCCAACTGTGAGTACAATTGGAGCTTGTTTGAGGCCATTCACATGAAGAGGAACAAATTAGCTCAAAAGCGGGTCAATGACCTTGTCTTTGTGCAATACAACCTTTGGCTACGCACAAGAAGGGTAGAGAACAAATCACAAGATCTTATTGATTTGGATGAGATAAATCCTTACAATGATTGGACAGGGCAAGATGAGCAGTGTCCATTGTTTATTGAGGACGAGAGTCTTGATTTTGAGAGACAAGCATTGGAGGATGTGGGTGCAGCAGGAGATGTAGGGTTGGATGACATTGATGAGGAGGAGGAGGAGATTGCAACCTACTTCCGAGATGGAGGTCGAGCCTCAACCACTACCTTCCATGCCAACCGAGGAGCCACAGCCTACTCCAAGGACTAGAACATCTACCTCTCCCCTAAGAGGAAGCTGTAAAATGTTGTATTTACTTCTAGTTTAACTATTTTCATTTTCAGCTATCTATTGTATCAGGCTTTCAGCCACCAAGATTCCGCATGAGAATGCAACTTTGTACTCAATTTGCACTAAAATCAATCAAATTTAATAAAAAAAACTTTTTGTACTCATTTATGGACTCATTGGATACGTCTTGTCATTGAATTTTGCAAAACAAATGTGTTTCTAAAGAAATTTAAGCAATTTTTTAAGTTGAGTTTTTTCCCAAGTTTTTGTCGAGCTGAATTTTTTGGGACTAGCAAGTTTTTGATGAGTCTGAGTTTTCGAACTATGGTTTTAATGCATATTATTTTATTATTATTTGAGCCCTAAAAGTTGTCTCTTGAGGGCTATACATATGTGTCTTGAACACATTGTATGTAATAATGGTGAAGGGCAAACTTGTGCTATAGAGATTGTCATTTGAAAGTGTAAGAAGTCATTGTATCTTTGTATAGTTAAGTATAGCCAATGTTGAGCTTATGTTGCAAAAGTTGTCCAATTGTTATTAAGTGCTTGTTAAATCTATGTTTGTATTTTCCTAAAGTAAATCAAAAGTAGATAGTTTTAACTCAAACTTCATATGGCAAACTATTTATTTAAATTGTAGCTTTGAATGTAGTTTAACTATTTCCTTCATGAAATTGCATAGTGTTCATTTGTTGATGTAGATAATTGGTCCCAGATTTTGCCAGCAGTCAACATCAATTGGTGTTTTCCATTTAAATCTTTGTGTACAACCAAATATTGGTCTCTACTCTTAACCAATAGGAGGTTCTACTTGTTTGTGCTTGAAGTGTTTATCCTCCATAATCTGAAAATCTCACAAGCAGCCTTGACTATTGACAATCTAATCTTGTATACAGGGCAAAAACATACTCAATCAAATATTTACATTTAAGGCAAACCCCTTCATTGAGATCTTGTAAAGTGTGCATATATGTATCTCTGTTAGCTTTAGGTTTAGTAAAATCTTAAGGAGTTTCCCTTATAATTTGAAAAATGATTCTACCATACACAATGTTCCATTTTGTGTTGTCTTGAAAGAGAAAAATTAAAATGCTAACACTAAGATTTTAAGGGGTTGTGTTTTAAGATACAAAAATTCCACATTCCTATCCACTCCACAAGGGATATAGTCTAAGAATGCAACAAGCCCTTGCTGCTGAAGTTTGATGGAATGTGGTTGGAGTTTTGGGTAAAGGAGAGGGTTAGAGTTGTGAGCAAAAGAATGAGAGATTCAATTCCAACTATTCTACTAGAATATTATAATTTATAATGTGTTCCTATAGCAACTTTCCAAGTGAGTCACTAGATTCATTGTAACATACCTGTTTTGATGTGCTTTGCAATTGCAGCAAACCTTGGTCGCTAGTTATTTTGAGAGGATCCTTTTGTGGTTATACTATATTTCTTATAGAGAATGATGGCTTGGTTATATATTGATATTTCTTGTGGAGAATGATGGCTTGAGGAGAGGACAAGTTATCTTTGAATCTTCTTGCTAGCTTCATTGTTAATGAAATCCTCATTTTCTTTTTGTAGTTATATAAGTCTTCCTAGGCCACCAAAGGAAGTTTGAAAGTTTCCTCAATCACTTATTTACCATTGGAATAGACATTAACTACCTGATTTTCGACACTACTCAAGATTGGGCGACCGCTTGCAATAAATCTTCCTTGATCATCTTCCAAAAAACTTGGTAAAATAAATGGAATCCATTTGTATCGAGGCTTTGTTTAAAGAGAAAATTGACTTACATTCCTCATCAATAGCTTTGAACAATAATCATTTTCTTTCTATGAAATGAGGTTGGGGATTTGCAAGAGTAGGATTTACTAGGTTTTATCTAATTCATCGACAATTGGTATTGCCAGTTAGGATTCACTTGAAGCATTTTGTCACATGGATTATAATTTCTTGGGAATCTGTGAGAGTTTGTCCATTGTTAAGACTATTTTTGCATGGGCATCAATATGTTGCCCATTAATCACATATTTATGGAAATAAATTGTGTCAACATCCTCTTTCAAGGCCAAATTTTCTTTTGCCCTCTTCTTCAAATGAATATTCAAGATTCTTTGAGCTAATTTCAGCTCTTCGATTACTTGATCTTGTGCTTCCAAGCTTATGTTGAAGCTACAATTTGACATTTGACTTTAGATCGCTGATAGTTACTCGTACTTTTTGTATCGTTCACATTTAATACCAAATCTTCTTTTGTTCTTATCCTAGACTTTTGTATCTGAGATGCTCCACTATTTTAGTATATGGCATGGTCGGAGACATGCGATGCTCAAGGGGTAACATGCTCTTTGAATATTGACTAGTTTAGCCATATTCATTCAAATTTGAATTATGACCATCGAACATTGTGCTTTGGAATGATGTTAAGCATGATCAGCCAATGATCACTGTGACCGTTATTCAAAAATTTTGCTTGCACACAATTCCTTAGGTCAATCCACTTCTCACTTATCAAACTTTTGTCCCATTTTTCGGCTGTGTTTGTTCCTTTTTCTTTTGTTAGTCCAAGTGCATAGATGATCAATGATCTCCATGTCTATCACTCCCGCTTTTGTGGTGAGACCTATTGTAACATTGGCTCTTCTTGAAATGAATCTATAACCTCCTTTGTTCATTTCAAGGGATTTGATTATAGATTGAAATCTCCTATATTAAACCAAGTTTCTAGGACACAAACGGCAAGGGACAAGGGGGCAAATTTTTGGGGACAAATTTTTGGGACATATTTTCTAGGAGGTCATTTTTTACGAGATGACAAGGGACAACTATTAAAAAAATAGGAAATTTTTCAAAAACATAGAAAATTTCAAATATTCATATGATAATAT
>VCHN02001646.1:0-20889 GCA_007115665.2 Sequoiadendron giganteum | reverse complement strand
GTTAGTTGTCTTGGTGAGTTTTTCCACCATAACATTATGTCACTTCCATCAACATAGAAATATTAAATACTATTCCAATGGTCTACCACTTCCTCACTAGAATCTCAAGAGATTATACACATCATGTCGATGATGAAATCTTATCAAGTCATTTCTTCGCATAGTGGATAATAACTTGCCACATAGCTTACAACATCTTACTCCATATTTTTCCAGATTATAGTGGTTCCTCATTCAAATAATAATTTTTCATTCCAATTTCCTAACTATGACATTAATTACCTCATTCGTTCTTTCATCTCCAAAAATTTTGGGTACATAGGTTCTTTTCCACTCCATATTAGCCTATTCTGACTAAAATGAAAGCCTATTTCGTAGACTCTGCCATATTTGATTCCCAAGTAATAATGGTTAGATATTTTGCAAAGATAAATATCCTTCATCTTAGGAGATCTATACCTTGGATTATTTTGTCCTTTGATTATTTCCAAAGATGAAATCTAATTTTCAGCTCAATCTAGCTTTCTTGGTGAGCATATGTACTATTTCGAGTAACAATTCTTGTTTGAATATGTTGGTTCCCAAAAGATATCAAATTTAATTACATACCTAATTACCAAGCACAAACGTTTCTCAATGACTCCAAATCATGAGTAATTATATATTTCCTTACCTATTCCATAGGCAATTATCTTTACTTACATGATTAAGTATACCGCCTATCCTTTTCTAAGGCATCAATGATAATAACATTTTGATCTTCTAAAAAAACATATATAAAATATTATGTGATAATTATTCCTTTCTCATTGTTCATAACCCTTTACCTTTCACTATATTTCTCCAATAATTCCAATACCCTTTCCTTGTGGTCATGGAATATATGACTTGATTGAAATCATGACCTATGAAGAAGTCAAAAGTTCTTCCAAATCAAAAATACATTGATGGTCTTTGTTGTGTGGGGTACTTTATCCGAGTCAATGCACTCTCTTTCTTCTCCCTTAGTGTTTCCAAGATATTCAATCAACTCAAATTTGAACTCGTAGCAATCATTTGCTTTCTCGAATTGATTAATCATTCCTTATTGTTGGTTTTCAATTTCCTTTTATATACTTTTGCTTCCAAAGTTAGATTCATCATTGGTCTCCAATATCATAGATTCAACAATTAGATCATCAATAAAGAGATCTAATGATTAATTCACAACTTTACAAGCTAAGAGGCACTCTATTATTCTAGTTCCTTTTGGAGAATCCAAACATAAGTTTATTTTCATTGATAATTTGGTGAGTTCAATTTATACTTCATCCAAACTATGTACTAATTGAATCTTTGTCGGACCAACTCGATTTACTTCTTCAGGTTTCTTTCTTACAATCACCTTTCCAAGTAAATTTGTCCCAATTTTTGGTAACTTTATTTTCTCACAACTTTAAGTACTTCTAAAGTTGCTTGGCTTATTTTCCTCATCTTAATCAAAACCCCAATTTGATATTGCCAATTTTGGTTGGTGGAATCATGTCCACTTCATCGATTACTTCCTTTTTGACCATTCTAGTCTCTATCCTTATTCTAAGGTACTAACTTCTTAATTATACATAAGATATTGGTTTTGTTCAAAATCAGAGTTTGTCACGAGTTATCCAACCTCTTGGATACCTCCCTTTTTAACTTTCTACTTTGGTTGAATTATCCAATTTTATGCCAATAATGCATACATAGATTCACAATATTCTTACTAAATCCAAAAATCCTTGACTCTTTGCAATTATAGGTCGCTTCCAATAAGGGGGTTATTTAAATTATTCCTATCCCCTTAGAGTCATTTATCTATTTCGTAGGATGAAGGTACACATTGTTTACCCTTCATAACCTTCCTACAGAACCTAATTGTATAATCTTCCACAATCCAAGGGGGTATCATAATGAGTTGGATTTTTCAATTCCAGAGATGATTCTTCCTAGTCCCAAACTTAAACAAGTTTCTAGGGATCTTAACTCCCCTTTTTGTTTCCCTTTGTTCTTTCCTCTTGCCATCTTGGCATAAGAACTTTTCAATCTTTATCTTCGGATAAGGTTTATGTAATACTTACATAATGAGCCCATAGGCTCCAGAGTTGAACCTAGTAGCTCTAATACCACATGAAACAACCCTGGTGTTCTGCTCAGTAAAATTTCAAAATTTTCACCTCAAGTGAATGATCCATGATGTCATAATATAGCAATAAAAAAAATTCTTTCCATAATGTAAATTACATGCACATTTGAAATAAACACTATTCCAAACTTCCATTGCATTTCATTGTAATATCAAAAATCTTTCCATAACATAGATTTCATATTGAATAAAATCAAGTTTATCAATCATGATTACATTCTTCCATATAAATGGGTACATGATATGTATACATATCTCCTTCGAGCTTCATTTAGCAATAGATATACAAACTGGTCTTGATGTCACCACATTGGTGCATAAATTCTAGATGTCTCCATTCCCTGGTGCACACACTTCTCCAATATTGGCACAAACATCCACAAACCTCGGCCACCAATTGATGAGGAGAAGCATCACTCAAGCACTTTTTTTCCAAACACGAACTCAAATGTGGTGCCCCGCACATCTTCCACATATGACAAGATGGCCACACCCTTTGATGAAGAGATTGGTTGATAAAATCCCATAATAAATAGCCTATTTGAGCTTAGTGTTGTTCCCTACAATATAGAACCTAATCATATTGTAGCTACACCTATGAGTATGAAAATCCTGATCTGGAATGCATAAAAGGAACATAGTGAATTGACAATGCAGCCAGTGGAAAATTACATTACTTTGGCAAAATTATTCTTACCCAATACTTTGAGTGATAGTAATCCTATTCACATACACTAACATAGCTCGGTTTGGATTATAACCATTCATATACTATGCATAGGTAATTTCCTTCCATAGGTAATCATTAACCTCAGAAATAACATATTTCCCTTTTCTCAAAACACAATGGTATGTCTACCATTAAAGCATATACATAAGTTGCCCCCTTCAATGGATATTCTAATCTCAGGTATAACATATGAGCTTTTCTAGTCTACAAATTAACTTTCCATAAACAAGCTCTTCTCTTTAATGGAAAACCTAGTCGTAGGAATAACTTTATAACTAAAGTAGAGCTACATAAGCTCCATCCTATCATAGAATAAATATTCATAAATAACCGACTCCATTTAGTAATATATCACAACAACAAGTGGTTCTCTTCAAGATTATAATCTCATTAATAAATAACCTCAATCGAAGAGAAATCATATCAATAAATGATTCTATTTAAGAGTGTAATATCCATAGTAAAAAGGGTTAAACAAAGAGTAGAATCTTGTCAACAATATGACTTTACATCAAGAGTATAAAGCGACCAATCAAGTAGCAACTCAAACTCAATAGGTAATACCACCTATGGCTTTAGTCAAATAGGAACTCATATACTCAAGGGATCAACTTAATCACATTGGTGAGTCTCAACCAAGTGATATATCCTAATCTTAGGATAAAATCATTAATCAACAATCAATTTGATTGTGTAGGTTAATCTCAACCTATGTGCTTTAAACAAATCCCAACTACATAACCCATCTAAGTAGGATATTCTCAACCTATTGGTTCCAATGGGCAATCAAGTATATATTCCAACATCCTAGTACTTGTAATGCTTAACCTAGGATTTCAATGGGAAATCAAATATACTTCTCAGCCCAAATAGGTTATTCTCAACCTAGAGTTTCATTCAATAGTAAAGTAATGATTGATTGATCTTCAAGTATAGATTAGCAATATCAAGTACCATACTATCATAGTTTTCATACTATCACTATTGATGTATTGCTAAACCTTATCATTCCTAAGGTTTCCTAGCATTATAAACTAACAATATCAAGTCACTTCATGAAATTGATACATTTCACATTATACTTGTAGTTTAAACTATCTATGTATAGAAACATCATCTGAATTATCATATAGGGTTTATAAGAATATTAAATCACTCCCTTAAGCTATTCAAGCGTTCATCAAATCTAATATATAATACTAATGATAAATAGTCACTCCTTACTATGGAGTAAGTAAAAGAATTGTAAGGAAATCATAACATTCATGATTATTTCCCTTTCTATAAGCAAGTAGATCTTTACACTATTTCAAGCAATCTAATATGTTTCCAAATAAAAACACACAAGAAAATCTATCTTTCAAATAAAAGATAAAACATGAAGAGAATAGAATCTCATGCCTAATAAACACTTATTACAATTGACCCACTAGATCTCAAGCTTTGCCTTCCCTTAGAATCAACTTAGCAACAAACCCTCTCAATTTCTCTCTCTAAATTCCTCAAAATAACTCTCATCAAAATAAAAATTCTCTCAATGGAAAATATAGTAGAATGGAGCAGTGTAGTGATGCAAAGAAGAATTTTATTTGAATGAGGTGAGAAGGCCTCATATTTATACCCAAAAACTAGCATATGCAGTCTACAAACAAGGCTTATACTATGACACTTCTCAACAATATACTATCGACTGAGCTTCACAAAGAAAAGGTGGAAAACTCCTATCACATTACTCATCAAAATTATATAGTAGATTGAGTATATGCTTGCCACAACAGTTTGACCATTTCATAAAGCACATGATTTATTCAATAAATCGACTTCTAGGCTTATAAGACTTCTAAAAGACATACAAAATCCCTATCATGCTGCCAAGTATTCCACAAATTTCCTATTCTCAAGCTCACGATTAAACAGAGGAATCAATCAATAGTTATCTGGTTGTACATTACAGATTTGACTTGGTCATGGTTAATACATTTGAAACATATGATATGAATCGACTTCCATTTAAGCGTTGTTTACACTAGCTTAGTCAATGTTCATTCCTTGCATTTTAGACAAGTTGACTTTGTCTTACATATTCATTCGACACCTTTTCATTGGTTTCATTAAGCACTTGTAGTGTTGTTATTTCTTTTATCGGCACATCACTTTGTATAGTACTGGTGTTGTTATTTCTTTTAGCATTATTCTTTATTCATTATGCATAGCAGGTTAAAACTTATGCATTCCATTTCCTATTATCAATGATGATAAATGCGGTTTGAATACTTAGCATTTGCGCTATACATTTAGCGCTATATTCACATATATCGCCCATGGCATTATTCTATAAGTCGACCATTAGTATTTATTAAGCAAAGCTTTTAATAAATATATTAAATTCTATATGCCATGCTGGCTCAAAACTCATTCAACAACCTTAATATGATATTTTATTCGTAAACAAAGCAATACTATGTGCCCATTAAGAATTATTCCTATGTTTAGAAGAAAGCTTAAACTCATGCGCTTTATAGTATAAATGCTAGGTATTTCATTTAAATTGGCCTTTACATATATTATATATACCCATATTCTTTTAAGAATAAATGCTTATGTGTATATATGTATATATATGTGAATATATATATGATGTAGAGCAAGGCAAACCTTAACAAAAATTGGTTGTCTCTCACATACACTCACAAAATTTCACTGAAAGCAAGACATGAAAATTATCTTAGTACACCATGTCACCATTGATGACTTAGCCTATAGATAATTCATGGAAGGAAAAACATACCAACACAAAAGTAGGGCAGCCATGTTTCAATCCTTTCAACAGGGTTTGACAACTTCTCAAGTTTTGGACACAAGTTCAATGGTGACAACATTCACAAGGGCAGCCAATTGTCATATGCAAAAATGTACAAACATCAACCAATGATGGGAATTGCAATCCAATTCATCTCAATAGTGTATACGTCAATCTTCCACTTGTATTTACATTCATCAAACATAATACAATGACCTAGTGCCAAATCTTTGATCAAACAATCACAATGAGGGTTCTTTTGACTGTAAATAAGCCAAAATGCAACATATTGTCTTCTTATTCTCCTTCACAGGTGTAAACCCAAGCCCCAATGATGGGAATTTCAATCTAATTTGTATCAATAGTGTATACATCAATATTCCACTTGTATCAACATTCATCAAACATAATACAATGACCTAGTGCCAAAGCTTTGATCAAACAATCACAATGAGGGTTCTTTTGACTGTTAATAAGCTAGAATGCAACATACTGTCCTCTTATGCTCCTTCACATGTGCAAACACAAGCCCCAAATCTTGCAAGGTGATAGAATACATCAAGGTAGAATTAACTACAATTTTTCTTTGGTTTTTCATGGAGGAAACCCAAGAAAATGCATTTTTATTATTCCCTATAACCTTGGGTAGGGTTTCTAGCAAGTTTCACCAAAACAATGATATCTCCCTAAAAACTCAATGAATATTGATCAAACGAAAAGAATAATAAAGGTAAGGAAACCATTCACATTATACAAACAATATTTAGTCCGTATAGTAAGTCTAATATCCGTACAACATGACAAAACTTAGAGAAATGCAAGGAAAATACATAATACATGTGCAAGAATGGAACTGCTTCTTCAAAATATTCATCCAACCCCTCTCTCCAAGGATACAAGGAATATTTAAGTTTGTACAATAAAGTTTCAAATATTTCTAACCATATTTTGTTTAGTGATTTAACAAAACACCATTAGCACATTTCTTGCAAAAGTTGTGCGATAACTTTTTTTGTAATTTGATAACTTTTACACTTTTCCCTTACCTTGCAACTAAAGACCCAAACTTGACTCAAAATGATTTGAAATGGCCTAAAAATACCTTATTAACATGAAATAAACACCCACGTGACAAAAACCAAAAAATCATTACATGAAACCAAGGGTGCACCTAAAACCAAGGTTGCCCCTGCACCATACTCCCTAGAGGAGAAAAGATTCAAGGTCCCCTTTTGTGGAGGACTAAACAAATGGAAACATGCTTGAGGATGCTTGAGAATGAGGGAAAATATTCTCCACCACCTGCAATGAGATCACTTTTATAGGGGTATAAATCAGAAACAAAATCTCCCATCTTGAAATCAACCTATCCTCTTTTTCCATGTGCCCTTTGCTTGCATCTAAGATCCCAATCAAGAATGGATCCATGTGCATGTGCTTGTAGGCCATTCTCTTGAATGTCCATAAAGGTAGGTTCTGAAAATTATTCACCAACATAATTTTCATCTATACCATAACTGTGTTAAAAAAACCATGGCTTATATTCATCTTCAAAATTGTCCAAAGGAATTTCAGCAATTTATGTTCCTCTAAACCTTGTTTCATTCTAACTTTAGGTTTCCTTGAACCTGCTACATGATATGTACCTCTAATTTTCCCTTGAAATATTTATGCATCAATGCTCTTATCCACTATTTGGAGCTCCATAACTGAGACTATATTACTCATTTTTGCAATCACAATGAGAGAATTGTGTCTCCTCTTATTGTCCCCCAAACCTACAATGTTTAGTGTTGCCTTCTCCAGGGAATTTGCACAGTGAAATGCCTTCTCCCCTTCTCTATTCATATTAGTCACACCACCTTGCATTGGTTTTCACTCATTGAATTCACCAAATTGTTCAAACAATTGAAAGATAACTTGGGTTGCATCTTCATGTTCCAATTGCAAAGACTTAGCATCTCCAACTAAATTGAAAGGTTTGTCTTCCTATTCTAGAAACTCTACATGAGGACTAAGACCTCTCTTGGGAATTCCATCCACTTCTATATCAGCATGTTCCTTGAGAAAATTTTGGATCTCCCAAGGCAACTCATCCATCCTTATTGTTGTCACAACAGATTTAGGTTTGGCTATGATTGCAAGGCCCTTTTCTTCCTTGTTTATGGTTTGTAAAAACTCCTTCTCACCTACCAACATGGCACTAGATCACACTTGTGGCTCTTGGATTTCATCTTTCAAAAGTGTGAGTGTGTCAGAAAACCCATCCTTTTCTATGACATATGTGTTCTTTCTACCATCATGTTTGGCATTTCTATCATATTGCCATGGTCTACCAAGGAGTACATGACAAAATACATAGGGATGATGTCACACAAGACCTTGTCCTTATAACCCCCTATATGGAATTCTACCTAAATTTTCTCATTCACTAACACTTGCTACCCTTTGTTTAACCAAGAAACCTTGTATGGAGTTGCATGAGGCAATATTTTTAACTTTAACTTCTCTACCATTTCAACAAAAACCAAATTGTCAGTACTACCAGAATCAATTACAACTTTACAACATTTACCTTGGAATTTGCATGTAGTCCTAAAGAGTGACTTTCTCTTTGGTGGTTCCTTCTCCATGGGAAATTTGATTAGGGTTCTTTTCATTAGCAAGGACTCCCCAACTTATGGATCAACATTGTATGATGGAGAATTAATACTTTCATCATCATCACCTTGTGCAATTTGATTCCTCCTTTTCACCCCCAAAAGAAGTAGATGAATATTCTTTAGTGCATTGTCATGCTTGGTGGCCTACATATTTTTTGCATTTATAACATTTCCCAATGAATCCACTTGATCCTCTACTCCCAAATCTACCCCTAAAATCTGATCTTCTTCCCCTAAAACTACCCCTTGAGTCTGCTACTTGTTCTTGGGTATTGCTTGTCTCTCCTTGACTCCCATGTAGCTGTCCTTATTCAGAAAATGACCCTCTTCCTCTAAAATTCATTCCTCTACCCCTTCTTTGATTTTCTTGTCTTCTCCTCAACTTTTCTTCAGCCTTTATGGCCAACTAATAACATTCTTCCACTGTTCTTGGACTTGTGAGACTTAACTCATCTTGAAGGCTATACTTTTACCCATTAGAGTACCTTCCAACTTTGTCAACATCCTCTTCCATGTGACCTAATCTAATGCTTATTTTATATAACTCTTTTATATATCTCTTCACATCTATTTCCTTTTGCTTCAAATTTTGCAACCTTCTATACAACTGAATGGCATAATCACTAGGTAAGAACTTACCTTTTCGATTTTGCAACCATTCTATCCCAAGATGTGATATTTTATTTTCCCTTCTTCATTCTCTCATATTGTACATAGTCCCACCAAAGGGATGCATGGCCCTTCAATTTTTTTCTTTCTAATTTCACTTGTTTCCCCTTAGGTATCTCCTCAAACTCAAAATACTTGTCTAGTTCTCCTATCCAATCTAGGAGTTCTTCTCCATTCAGTATTCCTACATAAACAAGGAGTTCCATTTTGATCTTGGAACCATCATTATTTAATTCCTTTAGCAACCTCTTCAACCTCTTTTCTTCAGAATCAATTTCATTATCATCTTCTCCTTGTGGTGTCTCTTCACCCACTTCTTCTTCTTCATCTTCTCGATCACTCAAATCTCCTGTTACAACTCCTCTTTTTTGGTTGGTCTCAACCGCTACAAGTTTGGCTTCGAAGATGGCCCTCATCTCCCTCAACTCTCTTGAAAAGTTCTTTGTTATCTCCCTCACCTCTCTAGCAACTGGATTCACTCTTGGAGGTATCTTGATTTGTCTTTAATCCACCAAATTTTATCTTTATTGATCTGATACCAAAATTATGCGGATCAAGGAAGACCTTAACACAAACTAGTTGTCTCTCACATACACTTCGTACAAAATTTCATTGAAAGAAGGACATGAAAATTATCTTAGTACACATTGTCACCATTGATGACTTAGCCTATAGAGCATTCATGGAAGGAAAACACACCAACACAATAGTAGGGCAGCATGGAACAATGGGGCAGCCATGTTTCAATCCTTTCAATAGGGTTTGAAAACTTCTCAAGGTCTAGACACAAGTTCAATGGTGACAACATTCACAAGGGCAGCCAATTGTCATATGCAACAATGTAAAATCATCAACCAATGATGGGAATTGCAATCCAATTGGTCTCAATAGTGTATACATCAATCTTTCACTTGTATCAACATTCATCAAACATAATACAGTGACCTAGTGCCAAATCTTTGATCAAACAATCACAATGAGGATTCTTTTGACTGTAAATAAGCCAGAAAGCAACATATTGTCTTCTTATTCTCCTTCACACGTGAAAACCTATGCCCTAAATATTGCAAGGTGATAGAATACATCAAGGTATAATTAACTACAATTTTTCTTTCGTTTTTCATGGAGGAAACGCAAGAAAATGTATTTTTATTGTTCTTTGTAACCCTAGATAGGGTTTCTGGCAAGTTTCACCAAAACGATGATATCTTCCTACAAATTCAATGAATATTGATAAAACAAAAAGATAATAAAGGTAAGGAAACCCTTCAAATCATACAAACAATCTTCAAACCGTACAGTAAGTCTACTTTCCGTACAACGTGACAAAACTTAGAGAATTGCAAGGAATACACATAATACACATGCAAGAATATAACTGCTTCTTCAAAATATTCATCCAACCCCTCTCTCTGAGGATACAATGCTTATTTAATTTTGTACAAGAAATTTTCAATTATTTCTAGCCATATTTGGGTTAGTGAGTTAACAAAACACCATTAGCACATTTCTTGCAGAAGTTGCTTGTCAACTTTTTTTGCAATTTGACAACTTTTACACTTTTCCCCTACCTTGAAACTAAAGACCCAAACTTGACTCCAAATGACTTGAAATGGCCTAAAAAGACCTTATTAACATGAAATCAACACCCACATGAAAAAACTTAAAAAATTATTACATGAAACCAAGGGTGCACCTGAAACCAAGGGTGCCCTTGCACCAATATATATATATATATAATAAATAATCCATTCGATATCTGAATGACTATGACCAAGTTATCATTTGAGCAAAAAAAATATTGCATGCATATATTTTTGGGTATTTATTTATATATATTATATACCTATACTTATGATGATCAATTACTCACACATTATTGTGTGTACATCACTGATAATACATATATACATGTATAATTAACATACATATATAAGCACTCACACCTACCTAGATGTTCACTTATAATCATTCAAATATCATGACTTTTCCTAGAGATTTTAGCATCTGAACTCAAATGTATAAAACTATAACTCAAGGGAGTTATACCAATAATCTTAACTTCCTATCAACCCAATGGAAATCAAGACTAATACCACATACCAATATACGTGTATATGTGTTTGTTATTGTAAATGTTTATGTACATATGTAAACATCATTGATGCATACATATGTTCATATACTTTAGTAAATACATATATACATATATATCATGTTTACTATCTTTAACACAAATATGTTCATAGCCTTATTGATAGGTATATACATTAAGTGTGTATATAATTTATTCCTCATGCAAGTATGATCTTGAGTGTTTCTACTCAAATATATACATAAAAATAATTATGCTCTCATGCACGATTTGTTATATATACATATCTACATGTATACTTTTAATGTACATGTGAATCAACATATAGATAAAAATTCACAAAGCCCGAAGACTCAAAGATTCAATTACAACAACTTGATCAAACAATCAAAGTATCAAATACTTTTCTCAAACATTTATCACAAACCATGAATTCTCCTAACAAAAATCATGATCCCGTCTAATGCAAACACACATGTCAAAAGGATGACTTATCATTATCCTGTGACTATGACTTGACTCAACTATACGTAGAAGTGTGTGTGTGTGTGTGTGCGTGCGTGTTTGAAAGATCAGTTAGGATTCATTAAGGGTTACTCGACCAATCACCTCTCCTGAGTGATACTTCCCCTCTCTTTTAGAGGATTGAACATGTCCTTGCAACCAACTTAGTACAACACCAAGGTAGTTAGACATTCATAGTAAATCCATTTTCATCTTAACAGATTTGTATCAAAAAGCATTAGAATGTTCATATTGCAATACATATCATTCCACTAATTCAAAACATATTCGTTCTTTTGAAATCAATAACATCTTATTGAATATTCACTTATTTCATTCATCTGATAAACATATCAAAGCCACATTTATCATTTATCAACACTTTCACTTATGAAGGCAAAATTAACTTGGTAATTATGAAATGGGATGTGAAACATTTCTATATCAAGTTGTTTTGTCACACTAAATATCTCACCTCAGATAACATATTAAATCCAAAGGATTTAAAGGTCCTTCAAAGTGTGCTCCCAATGATACTAATGAGGAATATGTGGTTCATATTTTCTTTGAATGCCCATATTCTATTTTCCTTTGGAGGTAGTGGTGGTTAATTTTGAACTAGCCCCTTTTCCATGCTACTTATCTACCTAATTTTTATGCTTATTTGGTATGTCCTCGTATCTCTCTTATTTCCTCTTAGTTTCTTAAAATATTAGTCTTATATTTATATTTTGAAAGATTTGGAACCTTAGAGTAGAATAATTGGATCTTTCAAGGTTACCCTAAATTATTATTGGGTGTGTTTGGAAAAGGATTTGGGCTTAGTTACAAAAAAAATAGCTACTAAACATCCTTATAGGAATTAATATATCCTTTATATATTCAATTCTTGAGGCAATTAGATTTGTGTAATTTAGTTCTCTCCTCAATGGACATCCTAGCTCTAGGATTAAAATATCTAGTAAGGTGAAAAAAACAAGTAAATGTATCATTTGGGTTCAATTTGATGTTTTATCATTCACTTGATAAGTTTTGGCATGATATGAGTTTGAGGATTCTTATATCTAGATTTAATTCCTTTTTGCATTTGGCTTCTTGGCTTACATGGATATGATCACAATACTCTAGTCATTTTAACAAGAATATTTGATTCCACATTATGACAATTTGATATTTGGAGGTATTTCGTATTGAAAACCATCAGGAATCCTTCAATTTTAGGCTACTTGATATACTTGACATGGTAATACTTGAATATATATATACATGTATGTATGTATATGTATAAGGTTTGAGGTTATGGCTTTTTCACACCATGTTATTAGAAACCTTTATGAGTGATATTAAATATTTTTACGATCACTATCATGCGTGCACATGTCTTGGGATGAAATCTATATTTCACTTAAAGCCATTGTTAATGGTTAAGTTGGGTCTTTATCATTGTTGGATGGTTTAAACCCTTTAAATATTAATGTAAAAATTCAATATTAGGTAATATAGAGAACTTTCACTCTTGACGAGTTTTCGTAATTGAATAATGTTTTAATTTTAGATGATGCAAGTAGACACTCCTTCTAATATTCATAGGATAGTGGAGCATGGTGTTGTTGCAGAAATAGTAAGTTTGATGCCTTTGACAAAGGTATGAGGCAAATTAGTAAATTTCACATTATATTTGTTGGTTTATCTGTCTATTATTAAAAAATAAAGTGATATTCATTTTTAGTTTAATTGCTATCTAGATGGTTGCCACAAGGCTGGAAACAACTCTGGATCATGAGCATGCCCCTATTGTGGATGAGCATAGTGATTATTTGTATGCAGGAAGTGGTTACTTTGTTATATTTCATTTTATATTATAATTTCTATATATTAATAGCTAAAAAAAATATTATATTATGTGGGGCACCAGGAATCTTTAAACAAGAGGTCGAGTGAATGGGTTCAAAGGAGACGACCATCGTATGCATCTTTGTCCCCCCAATAGTTAAAGGAAGCTCATGATCTATTTTATTCACTTAGAGGGAAATGACTATACATATTAGGATCATTTGTTGTATGCCTATATGGCATTTTTGCATATATATTTTGTATTACATATATGCGACATTGTATGTCCATATGGCATTGTTGTAAGCCTATATGGATTTCTTGTATATATGTTATACTTATATTAACATATATTGGTGTATTCCTATATAGCTATTTGGTTAATATATATCTTTTTTTATCAATGGTGTCCCTGTTAGAAACCAAGATCAGACATGCAAACCAAAAGGCCTTCCACATAAGAGAGAAACAATAAAAAAGCAAAGCTTTGCATGAAGATGTGAAAATTGATATATTCAGAATTAAGATATTACAAGAGATGATTTGCTTTATAAAAGCAATGTATGCAACCCTAATGTTGACCTAAAAGGAAACCCTAGTGTGCATAGTTAATAATTAATCAATTATTAATGTGCCTAAGTTTAGCTTAAGTACTTAAGGAATAAGTGACTTAATTAATTAGCCAATATGATATAATTAATTAAGTGTAATAAATTATTACTCTAATAGTCCCTATTTTCATTATTAATGATTATTTAAATAAATAGATAATGAATTGATGCAACTATAAATGATTAATGTTATCCATATTTGTACAATAATTTATTAATTGAATAATTGAAAAAGGCTCACTTTTCCATTTGGATTGTAGTATGGTTGCATAGTTGTTATGACTAGATAATGACAAACTGATATTTCCAAACTAGCTTGTTGATACCCATTGGTTGGTTAGTATGTACATTTAATACTACAATTACACCTCATTATGTGGTTGTAGAGTGTAGTTCTCTATGAAGTTGACAACTAAAAAAATAGTATCAAGTGGAAATGTGTCCTTGCATAGCTTGAATTGCTTTTCCAACCACCGAGATCTATGAGTATTCCTTGCATAATCATACACTATAGTCTCTCAAAACATAGACATAAATTGATACATTGGAATCTTTTCACTGGCCATCTCACACCTGTTTTCTTTTTTGCCATATTTTGTATTGTAAGCCATTGTCTTATATTTTCCAAATTCTACTATTTTGTTTCCAATTACATGTTTACTTTCCATTTATTCATAAATTGGAAAATTTTGCAAGCCACCACAATGATGACATGTGGCATCCAAGCATTATTTCTTGTAGAACAGTTGACCATCCACTCTTTCACATAAAATGCTTGATATGAATTCTCTTGAAGATGTAGGTGGAGCATGTATGCTAGGCTCCTGCAAAACATTGTTAGTACATGCAAATCTAAACATATATGTTGATAAACATCATAGTGGTTAGAAAACTCAATATGTACTCTACAAAAACTAGTATGTCTGTGATTTATTTTGACATAAAAAGGCTTTAACATTTCAAAATACCTTTGACAATTTTTAACTTGAGGATACATCTCTAGAAATTTGGAAAAGAATTGTGTTTGAGTCATATCCAAAAAATGCTTTAGATGTGGCTCACAGTTTTGATTACCAATTCTCCTTCTTACAACATCTCTTTGATTAGGAGATACCCTTGTGTTATTCTTCCAAAATTATTCAATTAGGGATGTCAAGGCTTCAACGATTGGTTTATCTTTCCATGGTAGTCTACCAGAGAATGCCCGTAATTCATTGTTATTTGGGTCCTCCACTCTTTGACACCTTCCAATGACTCTCATTAGAGTTTTTCTACTTATTCTCAATGCTTGACTTGTCTTTCTAATGAGACAAAAAAAATTGGTTTTATTTCTTACTATTTTTTATGTAATGACATGTCGTGTGACATTACTATCTTTGGTGCATGAGGTGGAACCCACACTCTCATATGCACTCATTAGATTCTTGACAATAGATTTCTCACTTGAAGCTTTTGATGTTCTTAGCCCAAGAATCTTCATAATGGACCTAAATTTTAGATTTCTCATCATTTTAACAAATAGTAGGCATCTTCCAATTTCATTTGATTTTTCAAAAAATATCTCCAAACCTTATTAATATATCTTCGACAAGTATGATTTGGAATCTTATCAACCATCTGATGCAAAATATTCTCATTGATATCCATCAAAAACTTAGGCTTTCTACTCAAAAATATAGGATGTGTTCTCAAAGGTAAATTTTCCTTAACGTTAGGAATTTCATCAATATTTAAATGAGACGAGATAGATGCAATACCTTCAATTGGAGATGAAAAAGATGGTGTACCTTGAAGTTGAGATGGGATAAATGGTGTACCTTCAACTTTGGATGTGAATGATGATGTACTTTCAAAATGAGATGTGGTAGATGGTGTACCTCCATCTTGACTTATGGTAGATGGCGTGCCTCAAACTATGGGATTCAAAATTCTCATTACATGAAGGTTTTGTATTTGTTGCCTTTATACCACCAATTCTATATCTCTCTTATATAGAGTGGATGGTTCATGTTCATCTTGGATTAGCATGTCTTATTCTATGGTGTTAAATTTCCTACTCTCATGAAGTTGCCTCATTCCTTCTCTTTTCTTTGTATTCTTAGCTTCATGCCCATTCAGTGTTAGATTCTTTGATCGTTTCCTTGACATGATGAAGAATTCTATAGGTATCATAAAAAGAGATAAAGATTAGTTTCATCTTTTTGTTATAGAGTAAAGAAATCTCGTACACAAATATGAAAGTTTAATCATAAAATTAGGATGTACAATCCCATACATAAATATGAAATTAATCATAAAATTAGGATGTATAATTTTATACACTACCATAAGGCATGACCATGGTAGGAGGTTTGGGTAGTCACAAATTTTATTTTATAAATATGATGTATACATTGGAAAATTTGGGTAGTCTACAAGATAGTGAACATCACAAGACAAAGCTTCAAGTTGGATGAAGTCATTAAATTCATCTAGGATCATGGAGAAAAAGATGATAGTGATAGGATCCATGTTGAGATATGACAAACAAATGGTAGCCAAATGCAAGGGCACATGTGTAAAGACCTCTACAAGTACCATGAAAAGTTCATTGAACTCAAAAGTGCCAACTACATCCATGGTAATGACTTCCCACAAAGGTTATAAAGGATTCACATAATGATTTTTCACTAACTTCACTATGAAAAGAGGTAGTCCAATATATGACAGTCTTGAAAGTAGTAAATGAAAACTTCTTTAAAGGAGTTGCAGGTCTAATACTAAAGACATGCATAACCAACATTATGTAAAGATCATTTTCAAGGTTAATCCTATAAGATCAAACTTATAAGGAATGAACCATACACCATCTTAGATTTGGTTATATCCATAGAATGCAAGGAATTGTAGGCAAGAGGGAAATAACACATGATATCTAAGTGTTTTTTGTAGAAGGGATTCCTCAACCACTAAGAGGATAAATGTTGAATATATATAAGGTGTGGATGCCCTTTAAAGAGGGAAAGCATGGTTATGGAGCCTAGATGGGATTTTGATAGGAGCAATAGGTCTCAGGGGTTAAAAATGGGTGATGGGTAGTAGGAAAACCTTAGTGTGGGAAACATTTATGCATTTATAATATCATTTTTTGGTATTTATGATGGGGGTTATTTCATGTTTTATTTTTCAATAGGGTGAGATTGGTGCATGGCCATGTGTAAATGGAACAAGCACAATCCTACATTGTGCATGTGTGCAATTTTAATTAATAACAAATTAAATCTAAGTGTAACACAATAAAATATGGAAACCACATATGGGTTGAACATGAATCTCAAGGTAGAAGGTTTACCCTAGCATGAGAAAATATAAATGGCGGTGTGGTAAAAAACACCTATGTAGGTACATAATTCTATACTATAGGTGCATGCTCCATTGTTAGAGGTGGGGCAATAGGTCCCTAGTGGTGATGTAGGTCTAGGAATGTGATGTCAAGATGCTGATGAAGAGGAAATGCATTCTCTCCCCTAAATTTGAAAAGAATATATGCAATGGGGTAAACCCACAAAAGTGGTTTACAATTCAAATGAGGAAGGAAAACTTGCAAAAAATGACCCCATGCCAAAAAAAATCATTCTTGGGGTTCGAACGAACCAAAAGAGGTTCAAGCGAACCCATTTAATGCATCCAGCCAAAAAAACAAATGAAAACCCCTTTTTGAAAGGGGGTTCACTCGAACTAGGGTTCGCTCAAACCCCCTGGTTTGAGCGAACCCCCCTTTTCCCTGATTCTTGCTCTCTGTCACAAAAAAAAACAAATTTTTTGCACTTTGGAGCTCGGGTTGAAGATGAAAATGGTGGAGAATTCACAAACCCAACTGGAATCAGGTATTCCTCAGAATGAGCTATCCAACGACTATAATTTTAATATGTTTTGGTTTTATTATGTATTTGTTTTTTTAGTTTTATTAAACATAGGTTTTTCACTGAAAATCAAGCTCTATGTTCTACACATGTGGAAAAATAGTAGATTATCAAAAAAAAAATTAAAAATATGAGTGCACCAGATATTGAAGTCCTTGATCCAAAAAAAATTAAATTAAATTTCGATACATACAAAAAAAGTTACGTTGTATACAGTTTACCTATGTCTGAATTGTAATTGGTTTGACTTCGAAACTTGATCAAGGAAAAAATATTCAATAAAAAATGAGACCAATTGGAAGCACTAGATATCGGAGTTACAAATCTAAATTCAAAATAATTAGAATTTTATCCTTCATGTAAAAAAAGTTATATTTGATACGGTGAACATCACTCCTTAAAAGTGTTGTTTGCTGAAAATAACTAGTTTTTAAAGGAAAAGGAAAAAGAAGTGCAATTTGATTCCAAAATTTTTGAAAAAAATATATTTAGAATCTACAAACAAAATTTTAGAAATCACTAGTTTGCATCATCTTCAAATTCCTCACGGTTTAGCCGCTATAGGTGCCCGAAAGTGAATATTTAGTTAGAAAAATTATTCTAGTGTCAAGTTTGGCCAAAAATTGTAAACCAGTATTGTGGGATCACCCAATGTATCATCATAGATGAGTGTTTGAAGGATAAGTTTCCCTCACTAAAATAGGCGTGTCTCTAAAATCATGTTAAGGAAATTGACGGATGTGCACATGGAATTGGGGGAAGGAATTATACCCCTATTGTAAGGATATGGAAAGGAAATATTTGACTATAATAATGGAATTCTTGATTGCCCCAATGTAGAGATATAGCAAGTGAAGCATATAATGTAAAAGGCATCTAGTTTAATAACTCAAAAAATATGATAAGGCAATAAAAAATTAAGAATTAAATCTAAGAGGCCATACTCAATGTATAAGCTCTAAAGGAGATGTATGCCACTATATGATCAAGGCAAATAGTCAATGTTCAAAGAATAACATCACATAGTAAGGTAAATTTAATAAGCATGAACATGATAACAAATCAAAGCATTATATTAAGCATGTATGATAAGAAGTGATAAAGCAACATAAGAAATCAAAGTGGTAAAGGTGATAGTCATAAGTGAATAGAAAGGTGAAATTTGAAGTAGGAGAATAATGGATAAAATATCAACCCATGGGAAATGGAAAATGTAAAGCATATGTATAAAGAGAAGGCATCTTAAAATCCGATATTCGATTTGAGAAACTACCCACTTATGTCTAGTTTTTTTTTCTTCTTGCATGAAACTCCTCAAAAATTAGAGTTTTTAACCAATTTACTTTATTTTTAACGTTCAATTCTATATAACTCTACTAGAATTAGTAAAAACTATGAAAAGAACCAATCTATAATATGAAATTAAAATTAAAAAAGCATAATTAATATTCCAACTCTACAAACATGAACATATTAGTTCATATAATCAAATTTCATCTAAAAACTCTGGTATTTCCTTCTTTCTATGTTGTCAAACAAAAAAAGGGTGGTGCAAAGGTGGTGGATTATGTATTCCAAACTTGTGATTTTTTCAACACCATGAAAAAGCATTTTTTTGTCAAATAATGCACAAAAATTGGAGAATAATAGAGTATGTAAATGCTCGTCACATGATTTTTTACCATTTTTGGCACTTCTCAAAACACACTCACGTTAAAGCACGAGCGTGCTTTGGCTTGCTCAATATGTGAGTATGTTTCAACTTTTTCAACTTACGCGAGCCCGCTTTAGATTACTCAAAATGTGAGCACTTTTCAACTTCTTCAAAGTGTGAGCACATTATGGATTTCATGAACTATGTGGACATGGATGTTGGGTGTTCAAAATGTCTACTTCCTATATCTTTTTCCACAAGAAATTTTTGCAATTCTAGTTTCAAGATAATATGAAAATCATTGTGAGTCTAAATGTGAGAATGTTGAGTAGATCAAGCTATGTGAAATTTAAACCCTCAACCCTCAACCTCATGCTAAGAATTAGCATAAATCCATCAACAAATGTCATGGTATAAGTTGTATAGTTAAATCATAAAATAATAATTTTAAGTTAAGCAAATTTATATCCATTTATGAGGACCTCAACAATAAAGCATGCACATTATAATAATTTTAAGTTAAGAAAATTTATATCCATTTGTGAGGGCCTCGATAGAAAAGCATACAGTAAAATAATTTTAAGTTAAAGAAAATTTATCTCCATTTATGAGGACCTTAGCAATGAACATAAAATATGGGCATGATTGACTCTAATTTATCAGTATATCATGAGTAAACTAAATATATTGAAGATTTAGATAGATGGTAATTTGACATACCTATGACAAGATCCACCCACCAATGACCCATTCTTGATAGGGGTGAAGGTCCTTAGCTTCACAGTTTCTCCAGGTTATTGTGTCTGGTAAATAGAGAAATTAACTCTATGGAGGAGCATCAAAAGTTGATGGGAAATCTAGGACCTACTAGGTGAACTAGTTAGGTAATATACCTCATTCACACCAAAAAAAACTTAGTGAAATGCATTAATTTTCATTACAAATCTTCTTTTTTTTAAATATTAATTTTCCTAGCAAGTTTAAGCACATCACTAGAAATTTCTACAAAATTATGATAAATCCTTGCTAAGTAAATTAATTACCATAGAAAATGTTTCCATTTTATAAAAATAAATCATCATTTAAAAACTAATTATTAACTTGGGTTAACCAAAAAAGAAAATGTTGTCTAAATTGTGGGTCCATCAATATCTACAAAGTTGCTCAATATAGTTCCCCCATATATTACATTTTCGTATAATGTCAAAGTAGGGTCTTGGGGGTGGTAACCACAAGAAAGGTCAAGATAAACACTCATTTTCAAGGG